>JASUUF010000081.1:0-81425 GCA_030449835.1 Clausena lansium | reverse complement strand
CTAATTGAGGCTTGAAAGCCAAAAGGTGAAGCGTTGGATCTGAACTATAAATATTATATAAATAGCTTCATTTGTGGTATGTATCAATATCAGAAAAAAGGTTAATAGAGAAAGCTTTTTTACTATATAGAATAGAAAAGAGAAAAACTTCTGTTCCCTATTCTAGGAAGGAAAAAAAAAAGGGTACCTCTTTTTTAATTGTTTCCTCCATTTTATTGTTTTTCATACCTTTAATTTATTGAATATTTGTTACTTTCGTGCTTTAACGTTTTAATAGCATGGGCCAGGAACCAACATACACCTGGACAAAGATGTCGTTAGGAACACTCTCAAAGTTCTTTCCAGTCCATACAGGCATACACAGACATTCTTCACATTCTGTTTTCTATTTGAACTAAGGGTTTAAGGTTTTTAACTCCTAAACCACCCATCTCAAATGAGCATCCGAGTGTGGTCAGCAGCCACCGCTACTTCACCTCTAACTCTCTCTTTTCTTTTGGTTTTGCATGTTTAGCAGATTCTATACCCTAATCTTCACTTCCCTTCCCATATCCTTATATCTCAGATTCATTGGTTTAACACTAATCAAGCCTCTGGTTCATTTCTTCTCATCCCACAAACAAGCAGTTTCCTGAGCTGATCCACTTGAAGCTTAACCCGTAAATGCAAATTTGTTGCCTAAGCTGTGTTAATAAAACATCTGGTAAAATTAAAATGCCTCATCGCCTTTACGTTTAAATGATGAGGTAGCTTGTCTATTATGTACATTTTGCATTAATGCTTTAAAAATATTTTGTCATTGGACCAATGACTCCCAGTCCTATAAAATTATTTGACCTTGAGGTAAACCAGTAGAGAAACAACTAGGTAAGTGTATTGATCCTCACTGAAAATATTGCATTAATTATTCATGGCTTCCCACCTTTACCAAATTTGTCTACCAAGTTTTCTTGAGCTTCAAGAGGAGAAGGGCCACCTGGCAGCTTTCGCTGATCATCTCTTCCAAGCCTTGGTTCCTGCAGGAATTACACTTTTAAAGATGACATTGAACTCAGAAGAGGTGAAGACACTTCTTCAGAGTTGATTGAAGCAATTCAACATTCAAGAATTTCTGTTATAATCTTCTCCAAGAACTTCTATACCGATTCCAGATGGTGCTTAGATGAGCTTGTAAAGATTTTGGATTCATGAAGAAAAATGACAATGTTAGACAAACAGTTTTTTATGTGTTTTTTGATATCAGCCCATCGGAATGTCAGGGAATCAGAATGGAAATTTTGGTGAGGCTTTTGTTAAGCATGAAGCTCGGTTCAAGTTGGAAAGGGTGGAGAAATGGAGGACAGCTCTTACAGAGTAAGCAAATTTGTCTGGGTGGGATTTGTATGAAGCTCCCAAAGGGTAAAGTTTAATAAATTACATTTTTTTCAATGTCTAATTGTTTTTTGACTAATTCCTTATTGTTTAAAGTTGAGGGAACTTGTCTCAAGATTATGTTAAATAAAGTTTAAACTGGATCTGACACAGAAGATAATGGGATTGAATATTGATGAATCAATAATTTACTGAATAAAGACTGCTGTCAATGGTTTAAATACAAAGTTACACAGTATTTAGAAATTTAAAAAAAAGGTGATTATTGTTTCCTCTACGAAATTACAAAATATCAAATTACTATAAGAAATAGTGATAATATAATTTTTACTAATATATCTTTATAAATTTTTTTCTATTATATTTCCATTAATATCATTAGTTGACCAGTTAGTTAATTAATAAAATATCAATTAGGGTAGAATTGGTATTTTATTATTAACTAAATAGTCAACTAACGTTGTTAACAAAAATAGAGTAAAATGATAGATTTTGTAAAGATATAGTAGTAAAATAATAGATTACATTTATATTTCTTATAATCATTTGATATTTTATAATTCTTAACATAGTGAAATGATAATAACAAAAAAAAAAAAAGAAAAGAAATTTATAGTTGAAGATGAATAGATTTTGACTTGATTAAAACTACTATGTTCTTAAAGGAAAAACTGAGATTTTCAGTTTCATGAGAAAAAAATATAAATATCACTGGAAACCGAGCTTTTTTGTCATAAATCTACAGTCAAACTTTTTAGATTTAAAAATTTGATTGGAAGTAGATGATGTACGACAACTTGATTTCTAGTTATATATGTACTATTACATAGAGCTGACAACAACTCCACTAGTATCAATATGATGTAAATGGCAAACGGCGGCCAAAAATGGTGCTAGTGGTGGTGAAAGATGGTCGGTGATATTTTAATACTAATTAAAATAAATTTAAATGTTAAGTTTAATTAATAAATAAATTAAAATGATGGCGCTTGAATACAGTACAAATTAACCACCAACACATGACACCTAATGTACCCTGGATTCACGTCCAAAGGCCACAAAAAAGTATCCTAGTTAACAAATCATTCTTTCGAATTTTTCATACTGTTTGTGGTAAAGACCAAGTAGTAGAATAAAAATATGATGGGGAAAAAAGATTAACTTCTAGAAAATTTTGAAGATTTTGTGTTATAATTTGTAGTTAATCTTTAAAGTTGAATAATTCTAAGTTTCCTGCAATAAGTAATTCAATATTGTCAATTTGTCATGTTTTCATCAAGTTATTATGTTATATATACCATGGCTGTTGTATTAACAAGTTTATTTTATGTCTTGATATATAACTTGATTGATGTGATCCATTGGCACAATCCATGCACTCTTTTAATTAAATTAGATTGGGATAAAAATGTCTCTATTAATAGAGGTGAAATAAATATTTACTAGTATTATGTGAGGGGTAGAAATTCAGGCCGTGACATATTAAAAATATTAAGGATAATTTTAAAAGATTTTTTATTGTAAATATGAGTAGAATATTGATTGTAATATATCAGTGTATAAAAAAAAAGTTGTCAATTTGTCATGTTTTCACCATGTTGTATATTACCATATCTAGACTATTAACAAGTATATTTTGTCTTAATAACTTGATTGATATGATCCCAACTCGCGACAGAGCAGACAAGAATCAAAGTTCATCCAGAAGATTGTTGAAGACATAACAATCAAACTGTCTCACAGATACTTCAATGTCGCCACCTACCCAGTTGGAATAGATTCTCATGTCGAGCACATGCATTCCTTGATAAGACTTGATGATTTAGATGTTCGCAAAATAGGAATTTGTGGGATGGGCGGCATTGGGAAAACCACCATTGTGAAAGCAGTTTATAACCAGATCTCCCACTGTTTTGAAGGCAGTTGCTTTCTTGAAGATGTTGCAGAAATGGCAAAGCAACCAAATGGATTGGTTCAACTTCAAAAGCAAATGCTTTCTGAACTGTTGTTGCGGAAAATGTTAGATATAGAAAGCATTGACAGAGGGCTGAATATGATAAGAAGCAGACTCCACCACAGAAAGGTTTTGGTGGTTCTTGATAATGTAGATCACATAAATCAACTAAAACCATTAGCCGGAGAGATTATGTGGTTCGGTTCTGGCAGTCGGATCATTATAACAACAAGAAATGAACATTTGCTGAAATTTTTTCAAGTAGAAGAAATTTACTCGGTTCCAAGATTATCTCTTGGTAAATCGTTTCAGCTCTTCAGCTGGCATGCCTTCCGAAAAGACCTGCCTCCCCATCGATTCATGAAGCTCTCCAGAGAACTAGTTCGTTATGCTGCAGGGCTTCCACTTGCTCTCGAAGTTTTGGGTTGTTTTCTTTTAGCGAAACAAGCATAGATGTATGGGAAAGTGCAGTGGAGAAACTGAAAAGGATTCCTAATAAGGATATTTTGAACAAACTCAGAGTAAGTTTTGATGGACTAAACGATGATGAGGAGAAGAATATGTTCTTGGATATTGCACATTTTTTCATTGGAATGGATAAAGATTTTGTTCTTAAAATACTTCAAGGTTGTGGCTTTTCCTCAGGGATCAACTTTCGTGTTCTTACTCAAAGATGTCTCCTAGTAGTTGATGTAGGCAATAGATTGAAAATGCACGACCTCATTCGAGACATGGGAAGAGAAATTGTTCGCCAAGAGTCCCTGAAAGATCCTGGGAAACGTAGCAGACTTTGGTTCCATGAAGATGTACATCATGTTTTGTCCGGCCACTCTGTAAGTGCATTTCTGATTGTAATTTTCTTCTTGCAGCAATTAGCATTATACTAGTGTAGGATCATGACAAATTCCGTGAAAATTTCTATGTGAAAAATTCTATGTGATTCTTTCTGTTTCTCTTGCTCCTAGCTTGCAAGGATGCTTGCCAATATAACTCTTTCTGAGTTTATGTTGTGCTCTAAACGATGTTCATTTTTTCCCTTATATTTACGAAAACCAGAAATGGCCTTTGCAGGACTTCTTGCTCTAATATGTGTGCCCGTGCATCTTTAATGCTGTTTTGAGTGTTGATCTCTCAATTATATTTGCATCTTAATTATATGTTTTCTTGCCTTATTATTAGGGAACAAGTGCAGTTGAAGGGCTCATGTTAAACCTACCTAGTTCAGAAGGTGTAAATTTGACTACAAAGGCATTTGCAGGAATGCATAATCTAAGATTACTCAATCTCAAATATGTGCACCTGAATGGAGACTATAAACATCTTTCGAAAGAGTTGAGGTGGTTGCGCTGGCATGGCTTGCAGTTGAAATTTTTACCAGCTAGTTTTCATCTGGAGAACCTAGTTGCTTTGGATATGCGCTACAGTGGCCTCACACAAATTTCGAAGGAAAATAGGGTATGAACTTTCTTTCAATCAATTCATAGCTAATTTTATACTTTTTTTTGCACTATATGATTGCTTGTTCATTCCAACAGGTACTCAACAAGTTGAAAATCCTTAATCTCAGTCATTCGCGCTACCTGACTAAAACACCCAACTTTGATGGGCTCCCTAATCTGGAGAAATTAGTGCTTAAAGACTGCCCAAGTTTGGTTGAGATCCACCCATCCATTGGAAGACTTGTGAGGCTTGTTTTCTTGAATCTGAAAGATTGCAAATCCCTGACAAGTCTTCCAAGAAGTTTGTGTATGTTAAAATCTCTTGAAATCCTTGTACTATCTGACTGTTCAAAACTTGCTGGGCTTCCAGAGGACTTGGGGAAACTGGAGAATTTAAGGGTGCTTCTTGCAGATCAAACTGCTATTAAACGGCTACCATTTTCAATAAAGTTTCTAAAGAATCTCAGGCTTTTATCTTTAAGAGGCTGTAAAGGAGCATCGCTCAGAACAGCGCCACATTCATTCTTCTGGTCTTGGATATCGAGAAGAAGTCCCGATTCCATTAGTTTCCTTCCAAACTCTCTGTTGGGTTTAAGCTCCTTGACAAGACTTTATCTTTCTAACTGTAATCTGTCAGACAATGCCATTCCTGCCGATATTGGGAGCTTAACCTCACTGTTGCAGCTTGATTTACGCTTCAATAATTTCAGTCGCTTACCAGATACCATCATTCATCTTTCCAGTCTCCAAAGCCTTTGGCTGAATGGTTGTACAATGCTTCAATCAATTCCGGTACTTCCAAGAAACTTAGCTTACTTGGTTGCTTCAAATTGCTCTTCTTTGGAAAGTATACTTGATGTTTCAAACTTGCAAACACAACCGGTAATGACACTTGATAATTGCCAAAGACTTGCTGAGATTCAGGGCTTGGACAAGTTGGAATTCACAGGTAGGATTTGTATGGACGGGTGCAACAATCTATCAGACAAATTTAGGAAGATGCTCCTTCAGGTAAACAGTTTTAGATACATCCTCCATCAGCTTCCCCCTCCCCTTACTCATATCTTGTTATGCATTGTGTAGGAACTCCCAAATCGCTGCATTGATGGAATCACAGTCTCAGGCAACCAGGTGCCGAACTGGTGCAACTTCCAAAGTGAGGGTTCTACAATCAGTTTTCAGGTGCCTCCAGCATCAAATTGTCGGATCATGGGCTTGACACTATGTGTTGTTTATTCAGCCGAGGAAGACCTGAATGATACGTTAAGTTTTGGTGACATTGTGATAAAAAACAGAACAAAGAACCTTGAATGGCCTGTGTCTCCAAACACATGCATCCCAGTTACTCGTAAAGATCACATGTGGTTTATTCATATACCTCAAGCAACCCTTGAAAATCAGCTTGAAGATGGAAATGAAGTGGACGTATCTGTGACCTTTGACTGTTCTGTATCTCGGGTGAAGTGTGGGATACAAATGATTTATGAGCAAAATGTGAATGGTCTTGGTTCAGAGGAGCTATCGTTGACACCATATATTTCATATGAGAATGCTGATGCTGCTTTCGCTGGCAATGTTGATGGAGGTGAACATGCATTGACAGGCAAAGGAGGGCCATTACTGTCTAAAAGAAGCAGATATGACGGTGAGCAAGGTTCCAGCAGCAGCTGGTCTGGAGACCATGATCCCATCCCCAAAAGGTTGAGGATTGAGGATAATCAATGGAAACAAAATTAGAACATATCTTACTCATTCTTGCTATAGGAACATTGTCTTCCCCTTGTGCTGCGGTTACTCTTTTGGAATTGATGACATGATTTGTGTTCCATCTTCCATAATTTGCATTATAGCCTTGGTGAGTGATTGGCATTCTATTAAGACAAGAATTTTGTAATTCACTCAGCCTTGGGAAACTTGGGGCATCATAGGTGAAAACAGTAGTGATGGGAGTAAAAAATTATTACAAAAATAAAACAACGTCACTCTAGGACAAAATAAAATTCACTACAGAATAAAAGAAAATTCTATGACTAGACAATTTTTTTAATTTCTTATAAATTTTACCAATTTTTGTATTCTTTTTGGTACATACATTGTTATTTAAAAAATTAATATGTTTAGAAAGCAGCATCACAGTTGAAAACACCAATATATACTAATAAATGCAAGAGAGACTAGTCGGAACTAGGATGTTTGAGGGACAAACTGTAGACTCCGCAGAAGCAATCACCATAAACTGTCTAAGAAATTTGTAGTTAACAAAATTTGAGCAGACAAACTATAGAGAAAATAAAAAGGTATCCAAGTTTAAAAGTGTCACAGTAGAGAAAAGGCAACAATTAAATTACACAGAATACAAATAACCTTTGGTGCTTGACCATCCGCAAGATTTTGGATTTGGTAATTCTCTAAATTCTCCCTGTTCAGAACCGTTGACTGTGTTTGATGGGAGACTAAGATCAATCAGCTAAGGTTTATTAAAATTTATAACCCAAAGTTGATTTTAAATTTTATACTAAACATTGACATAATTTTAAAATAAAATAAAATAAAGTGTTTTCACCAAATTTTTGTTAGGATTCAATTCGAACCAATTAGGTTGTTCTCACTAGATCCAGCTCAAATATAATTCAAACAAATAAATTTGTACTTTAGGGGAGCTTGTGCTAGGTTTCGCTTTAGGTGTGTTTTTCGATTTTTAGGGTAGATGGTTTAGTTGAGGTACCCTTGGTGGTGAGCTAAAGTAATATGCGTTGTGAGTGAGGTGGTCATGTAGAGCTCAACGAGCCTCGTGGGAGTTAATTTAGGGAGTTGGTATAGAAGGCTAATATGTGCTTTGCGGTAACTTAGGCATACTCGGAGACAGCTCAAGTGATCTCACATAATACTTAGCGTAGCTAGGATAGCTCGGAGTACGCTTGTACGTGAAACACAATCTAAATATCAAATTGAAAATATAGCAAAACAAACATAAATATAAATAATACACAATATTTGCGTAGTTCAATTTTTGACCTACATCCACAGGAGTAAGTAATCACCAATCTACTATATAACGAGAGGTTACATAAGATTTTATATTATGCAAGATAGATAGATATATAAAGATGTTTGGTGTTGCAAAGATGAAGATGGTCATGAAATACTAGCTATACAACCCAAGAGGGGGTTGAATTAGGTTTTCAACAATTTTGCAATGCTTGAATAAAAATTAATGCGAATCTTAAATAAATTCAAAACAATAATTAATAAAGCAATAAAAAAATGTAAAGAATGAAGGGATGAGAGAATTGAACACAAGGATTTTCAAGTAGTTCAACCAACTTCGCCTATGTCCACATCTCCAAGCTCATCGGGCTTGAGGATTCTACTAAGAAAGCCTCCAAGGCTTCAAAGATACTTACACTTGACTTCTAAGGTGTCAAGCAATCTTTATAATAAGTGATTATCTCAAATCTCTTAAACCTAAGTGTTTCCCACACTTACAATCACTCAACTTTGATTTGAAATAAAGATTACAAAGAGATTTCCCTTACACAATGTATATGTTTACAAATGAAAGTTCAAAGTGTGATTTAATGAAACAATGACAAGTTTTAAAGGTCAAGAAAGATTGTGTACTCAGTTGCAAGCTCAATTATAACTCAGGAAATCATTATTGTTTGAATTTGATTGAGCCTTTTTATAGTTTGAGCTGAAAACTTGCCGTTATCGACTCTCTACACATATCCAGCTTCCAGTTTGCAATAACCGGTTTACCGTTTAATGTTATCGTTGTAGTCGCCAATTGATTACTTAAAAATCCAATTTTCAGTTTATGAGCATCCAGTCAGCCGTTTAATTCCAGAGAACTCACCCTGCATATCTAGTTTCCAAGTTGTCTTTAAGCCATGCCAGAAGCCGTTTAGTTCTAGAGAGCTCACCTTGCATAAACAGTTTCCAGGTTGTCTTTAAGATGGAAGTCGTTTAGTTCCAAAAAGGACACTTCTTAAATCCGGTTGGCCGTTTTCTTAAGCAAGAAGCTGTTTGTCAAAGATTTAACTTCTTACGAAAAGCTCACTTTTTCTATGAATGTGAAATCGCATTCTTTTTGTAGATAAATTGTTTTGAGAACTTTGGGAAATACATCATTAATTTCATTACTATCAAAACATAATTAAAGAATTTAATTCATGGTTTGTCATCATCAAAATCATTATGTTATAAAGCTATATAGGTTAACAATCTCCCCCTTTTTTTATGATGACAAAAGACGCTATGTATTTTGAAAATTTTGATAAATGCTCCCTCTTAATGTATGCACGTTTTAAAAGAAAATTTAAGAAAAATTCTTTGCAAATGTTTTTGAAAAATTTAAAAAGGCTCCCCACAATAAATATGCATTAACTCAAAAAAAAAAAAAATTTCCCTTGCACATATGTATGATTTCCAAAACAATATGTCAACATTTCAACACTTCAAAATACATCCATATATCTCCCCCTTCATCATCAAAAAGGTCAATAAGAACATATTTCCCATATCAACCTCAACACAATCAACAATCTCAAACAAATCAAAATATAATAAAAAAATAGCATCCATATTATCCAAAACATAAAATAAAGAACAAAATATGAAATGTCATGAAATGTTGGTGTTTTGATTTTGCACACCAATTTATGTTTGGCTTTAAGACTTGATCAATTTTAAATCATTTTGTGATTCAAAACCTTTCAATAAGCCATTTAATGCATGAAACATGAATGCACACATAAGCAAACATATCAAATATAACAATCATATTAATCAATAATGCCACTAAAAAAAAAATCAAAATTTAAGATGCAACATTCATCATTCCAAGCTCATGCCTTATCTTTATGAACTGCTCTTCACTAAAGGGTTTTGTGAAGATATCGGCAAGTTGATTTTTAGTTGAAACAAATTCAATCACAACATCCCCTTTTTGAACATGATCTCTTAGGAAATGATGTCTAATCTTTATATGCTTAGTCCTAGAATGCTGAATTGGATTCTTTGGCAAATTGATAGCATTGTGTTGTCACATTTAATAAGAATATGATCCAGAGTTTAATGCCATAGTCTCTAAGTGTTTGTTTCATCCATAATGCTTGTGCACAACAACTTTCGGCTACAATATATCCTGCCTTAGTGGTAGAAAGTGCAACCTAATTTTGTTTCTTGCTAAACCAAGAGACCAAAGAATGACCTAGAAAATGACATGTTCCACTAGTGCTTTTCATATCAACCTTGTAACCGGCAAAATCGGTATCCAAATAACATGTTAAGTTTATGTGTGTTCCCCTAGGATCTCAAAGGCCGAGATCTATGGTTCCACTCAAATAACAAAATATTCTTTTAACTGCAAGCAATTGAGACTCTTTGGGACATGATTGAAATCTAGCACACAAACTTACACTAAACATAATGTCAGTCCTACTAGCAATCAAATAGAATAAGGATCCGATCATAAGTCTCATTCATTGTGAAATAACATTTGACAGTGCTTGATCAATATAACTTTTAAAATCAATATTTTGACATAATAATATAAGTAAGATATATTTATTCATCCGGCAACTATTCAGCTTCTCTTGTGGACAATACTAAAGAAAACCTAAATTTATAATCAGCCAGGGCTATATGGACTTCTCTAACATTTACCGTTAATATTGAAAAGAATTTCTAAATTTATCTTTGTCAATATATATGTATATATACATACCCTTAACAATCAATCTATCAATTGAGCCAATTATTGTGCCAAGGACAAATTGCATGATATAATTGAAGCTATAGTTCCTGATGAGTTTGAGACGAGGCTATAATTAAAAATGTAAATATAAAACCAACCAAATTAGGTAGATAACATAGAGCAACATGAACAATTGGGAAATATTAATTGAAACACATATAATTGTATATAATACAAGAGAAAATACAAGGAACACTATGTAAAATACACATGAATCAGCCAGTAGGAAAAAAGAAAAAAAGTTTAAAGTGAAAATAACATAAGAATAGTCTGTGTATAATTTCTCTTCTTTTACAATGTACTTTATGAAAGATCAAAAAAATAATATCCAACGACAATGAAACAATAAGATGCAGCATGCTAATTTACGGATTAGAAGTTGAATGAGCTGGCTTAGGAAGCTCAGGAAGATGAGGAAAAGAAGGCAGTTTAGGAAGTTTTGGCAATTCAGGTTTTGGAATCTCTGGCACTTCAAGTTTTGGAATCTCTAGTGGCTTAGGTTTTGGAATCTCTGGCATTTCAAGTTTCTTTGGTAATTCAAGTTTTGGAATCTCAGGTAATTCGGGTTTTGATAGTCACTACAAGAAAACTGTCAATAAATGATAAAAAAAAACTATCATAAAGGGAGGTGGATGAGAGTGAAATTTTCCGTCATCTATGTCACTGTCACTCTTTTATGATAGAAAGAAAATCTGTCATAAAATTATGATAGTGTTTAAAAGTCATATGTCCGTCATCTTAAAAAATAAATGTTTTAATTATTTTTTTGCTGGAAAAATTCAATTTTATTTAAAATTTAAATTTTTGGCGGGAAAATTAATTTTAACAGGTAATATTTTTTTGTGACAGAATTTATGATTGAAATTTTCTATCATTAATTATTTTGTTTGTGACATAATTTATGACTAATATTTTCTGTCACAGGATTTAAATTTATATTAAAAGAAACTCTGAATTATTTCTTTTAAATTTATGCATTTTTGTATATGAAATTTAATCGCAAATTCAATATGAACCAAAAATTAAATTATACATGCTATTAAGTCCAAAAACACTTTATATTAATAACATCATCCAAAAATACTTGTATCCAATAGTTAACACATACAAAGTAATTAAAAAGTCAATTCTAGAAAATATTTCAAATTTTACAAGCTAAGATGCCTTCAAATTTTGTAGTGCAAAACTCCTCCCATGTTCTCAGGAAAATTACAATAGATAAACTCCCATTCTCAACAAATACCCAGCAAAATTCCTAAGTCCAACAGTTTCTCTCAACCTGCATGTGCAAAAATTTAGATATTCGTTCCTTGGTAACCATAAATATGTGTCTGGAAAAAAAAGGAGAAGGACCGATCAGAAAACATAAAAAAATGAACTTTTATGCGACTTAAATAATAGTCAACTTTCAAGTGTGTGCAAGGTACTTGGAAGAATTAACTTATTGATCCAGCAACAACTCTACAAGTATTTTATTATGCAGTGGGGTCAATGATCACTCAGTTTTTACTTGGGGAATTCCCAGCAAGCTTCCAGGTAATTAAACTATGATATATACACTAGTAGAGTCAATCTCTCAAAATAAAACTATAAAATACACACAGGTAAAGTCAATCCATAAAAATATGCATATACAATCAGATAAAACATTATAACCAAGATTTATCTCTCAATATATTAAACTTACAGCAAGAGATTCGGCAACTAACTTGACACTTCCCATAATTGATGTCTCATCAACAAAATGCATGCACAGGATCAATATTTCAGCAAATACAATCTAAATCCAGAAGAATCTCTAGGAATAAGATAAATAGGATTAAATTTGAATCACAACCTGTTATCCAACAAGCCTCCAGTGCTTTCCAAAAGCTCAGGGGCAGCAGAGAGCTCAGAAAGGGTAGCGGCTGTAACTCTCAGTCTTGAAAATTGTTCATGCTCCCAAGCTACCTACAGCAGAAAGCAGCTTTATCGTCTGAACTAAACAGACAAATATGAAAACAAAACCGTAGCAAGATAGACATATCAGATTTCTTCAATTATCAGTTAGATAAATTGTCCAACTTTCTTTTTTATTAATTGATGCTTTGCTTGTTAAAATAAGAGTTGAGTCATCTTATGGCATAAAGCTTAATTTAGTTGTGTTACTGGCTCTAATAAGAAGTGATGATGTTTCGAGTCTAGCATTATGACATCCCATTCTCGTTTGTTAGGAATGAGAAACACCACAGATGCCACTCATACCATAATACATCACCTAAAAAAATTAAATTAAATTAAAAAAAACCGACACTGCTTTCAACCTTCAAGTTTGCTCGCTCCATGAATCCATATATAAGACTGTTAACCATAAATTTCTCTACAATCTATGAAAATTTTTCTTTACGGATTATAACTATACGAAAAGGCCACTAAGATGAATGCCTCAGTATGTACATAATTTACATCAGTTTCGGTTATCGGCAGGAAAAAAACCCCATACATCCATCCATTAATAAAAATGTCAATGTCGCTACATTCCAGAAAACTAAGCTGTGACTTTAGTCTATACAACCATTTCAGCCATCACAGCCATAGCTGAACTAATATAAGTGGCTCTTAGACTTCTTTAACACTTCTTTCAGTACTACAGCTACTCTCTCTGCCACGTGGTGCTCTTGAAAGATTTCTTTGACCCTCTCATAGCCTCTCTTTCCCATTGTGAGCGTCCTCTCAACGTGTGTAGCTAGCTTCACAATGTTTTTTGCAAGAGGAGTAATCCCTTCTTTCCCAACAGGATGTAACAACCCCGTTATCCCATTTACTACAATCTCTATGGTGCCTCCAGCTGCAGTTCCCTGATATAGACATTTTTGGAACTAAGTTAATAAATATCAAAACCTGCTTGAATGCTGAGTCCACTACCAAATAGAAGGGTGAAGTTCACTTAATACCAGTATAGGTAACTGAAATGCCGTGGCTTCGATGGTTATCCTCCCAAAGCATTCTCCCCGAGCCTGCATGGAATAAAAACAGGGAGCAGATTTATCAGAACTTTTCCATTCTATTAAATCCCTTTGTGGAAAATTACATGTCCACAAGGGAAAACAGAAAAGTAATAACAATAATGATTATAACAGTACACAAACCAGAAGGACAACAGATTGATAAGAAACTTAAGATGAATATTGGTGAACCTAACGAGAGAAACTTGAAATCCTAAGTGCATACTAGATGTAAGAAAGAAGCCATCATGTGTCATTTTCATCTATTTTGTTGACATGAACTATTTTGTGGCCTAAATTCAGAATTCCACCATGAAATGTTCAACCCTGATGGAACTAACAATCATGTCTCTTTCGTTCTTCCTTTGTTTGAAAAATAAAGTCTGCTAATCAGACAGAGTCATGGTGTGCTTGCATGTCCACATCATTGGCTAATTCCTTCCAATTCTTTTCGGGTAATATGATTTTCAAATATATAACACAGGCCATTTGCTTCCTAGCACGACAATGAAAAAATATAAATAAATCACAACTTTGAGCGGGTTTATCTAAACATACCAATAATTTCAGGGCGGACCAAATAATATCTTTACAGGCATAAACAAAAACTACCTGGGAATTCTGCACAAGAACATCGATTGCTGCTACATAAAGGGCCACGGTCAGAGTTCTATTTACAAAATGAACATGATCTTGAATTTTCTGCTGCATCACATAGTTCCGTAATTCTGACTCAAACTTGGTTTGAGCATTCATGTCACTTCCTATAATCACTGCATGCGTAGAAGGCACTTGTAGCTTTTTTCTTTGATCAATTCCAAGCTCTCATAGAACGAACGAAGAAACAGATCCTGCCCCTTTCCACGTGACACCTGAAGTTAAATAGTACGTCAGTACACTTGAAATATAAATTGATCAATAGCATTCACCTAGACTCTGAAGAAAATTTTCCTATTTCTCTTTCAGTTTCTTGTATGGACCGAAAGGAAGATGATGGGGCAAGCCGGGTTCTTCAATGAGAATGAAGATAATAAATCAGAACCAAAAAAAGAACAGAAGAATGGAGCAAAAGGTTCTTAGCATTTCATTTTAGTTGGCCAAACCGAGAAGCACACAGTAATCAGTACAACTGATGCACTGCAGTGGTGGCAAACTTTTTTAAACTTAATCAGACTGGAGTAACCTAAGCAAAGAAGTAACTTAATCTTAATAAAAGCAAATGCAGTCAGAAAATCTTAACAAAAGCAGATGCAGTCAGAAAATTTGCAACACAAGATCCTATCAGCAAGAAATTCATACTATTTATTAAGGCAAAGAGTAAATCTTCATTTCGCACTCCAAGAGACTCCCGCACGTGTTCACGCAAGCTCAACAATCCCAGCCCTCGTCTCACTTGTGGCATTCAATCCACGATCGGTCCCATAAAACGAATCCACAGGCGCTTTCTTCAAATTATCAATCTCTGTAACTTCATTTGGGCTCTCCTCCTCTGCCACCACCACAGCACCACCTTCCTCCTGCTCCTAGCAGCAGGTGCTGCCTCAACAGCAAGGGTAGCCTCATCGCTGCAAAGCATTAGAGATCAAAATCAGAAAGTCGGTAACCAACCCAAAGCCCCTAAACCATCCCTTGTAAAAGAATTACATCACATCACAAATTTCAGCTTATTTTAACAAATTTCAAAATCTTCATTCGCCATATTCAACAATGCCAATTAACCAAAACACATCTCTACATATAGCACAAAAACCAACACATCTCATTCAAAACCTTAGAACCCAATACATAAAATCAATTTAATCACCTATTACATAAAAAAAATAAAAAATCACAAAACCAAGAACAACAAATACAACAATAAACCGAATTCACAGGCTACATAAGATAATATACAAAATACTTTCAGATAACGCAACAAAATCGATTTTTGCACAAAACCCACGAACCTAAACACAAAACAGAAGCACTCGATAAGGAGGAGAGTGAGTACTTACCCTGACATTGTCTTGTTGTTGTTTGTTCAATTATTTACTCCTTTCTTTTTTTTCCCTTAAGACAAAAAAAAAAGCACCAAATCAGATCCCAAAAAAAAAAAAAATACAGCAAACTTATGAACTGAATCAAAATTGAAAAAGCGACATGAAAAAAGAAACCTTCGCAGAGAGAGCACGTTGGCCTGCAACTGGCGACTGCTGGTTTTGCAAATGAAGGGACGAAACGAATAGATAGATTTATAAAGCCTAAAACCTTACCCCAGCTTTATACATACATATAGATCTACTAACGGTTGCATAATAAATCTATACACAAAGGGGAGAGACACAGGTTGGAATCAGACAATATAAAAAAATACGAAGAAGAAAAAGACATAAATTAAAATAATAAATAATATAAAAAAAAAATTATCTTGCTACCTCACCTCTCCAATCTTCAGTTTTATATATATTATTATTACCACTTCACCTACTCAATTCTTAACTTTATATATATATATATATATATATATAGATTTTATTTATTTTAAGTGCAATCTTAAAAATGCTAAATGCACCCATTTGTAATTTGATTAAACAATTCACATTTCACTTAGATTCAATCCGCGCTGCTCCCTCACAAACACTCTTCACCGTCTGATTTCCCCAAATCTAAGGCCACCAAAGTCACTTACTTTAAAAAATATTCAAGACCCCGCCGAAATTCCCAAACTTTGCCGCCTCTCCTCTATGTTCTGGGAGGTGCTAAGTTACAAGTTGTGTAACTTAGGGAATCCCCTATGTTCTAGATACACCAACAAATTTTTCAATTCTCATCACACCTCTCAATTTTCATATCTCAAACTTTCCCATGAAACAAACATTCAAATTTTCCAACCCAATTGCCTGCACAAAGAAAAATGCTCGGAAGTCCATGAGAGGCAAGTCCCCAAGAAAGCATATAGCAACCAAGGCGGTAAGAAAATCGGCACCGGCTACCGAAGGAGTGAAGAAGGCTCCATGAAATGTTGAATGATGCTTCCATTCAAAGATAAATTTTATTTAATAATTGATAGATTAGACTATTGAAATATGTTGAGAGATAAGTTTGATGAATTACGAATTCTTGAATTTGTTTCATGGATGGATTATGATTTATGAGCTATGTTGTGAAAGATGATATATTATATATGGGTATTGTATTTTCATTTTGAATGATGCTTCTAGGAATTCTTAATTATGGAACATGGAGTTTTATTTAATTGAATGAATTATTAATGATAATTTATTTATGCTAAAGTTATATTTGTTGCACATTTTAATAAGTTATTTTAGCGTACATATATAGATATATATATACTATTTGCCATTGACTAGGTATTTGTGTTTGAAATATTAAAAAGCCATTATGTTTCGAAAAGTTGATGGGAATTGCAGTCCTAAATATTTTCTTTCATGGTTGGATGAGATCGAGAAATTCTTTCATGTTATGGGAGTGTTGAAATATGATCAAGTACAATTTGAAACTGATTTTAAATTAACTGGGAGTGTTTTAGATTGATAGACTAGAGTACGACTGTATAGAGTATTTCTTGAAGGTTTTTTTAAAATTGGATCATAGAGTCATGTGAAGCAAATGTTGACATCAAGATTCTTCTTAATTATTGTTTGATACAACAAGATATAAGATTTATCTTTGATTATGCTTGTGAGTTTGAACAATTTAATGTACTTAAATATTATTGTAAACCTGAGGAGCATATAATTACGAGATTTTTGAAAGGGTTAGGTTTTCATATTAAAAATAAAATGCCTACGTGTACTATCTACACTTTACAGCATGTAATTCTTTGTACCACACAAATTGAGTCACAATTTGAAAGAGAACTCACAGCCAAGATTTATGAGATTGTGCACAGAGTACTTAAAGATACATGCAAGAAATCGAATGTCCCTACTATAGTAATTAAAGATGTGCCTATGAATTTAGCTATTCTTGAGGAAGAACACTCGTTTGAGATGTCATAAGACGAGGTACAACCTATCCATGATTCGTGTGTTGCAACTAATGATCCATGATTCGTGTGTTGCAACTAATGATGTGATTAAGACTATGCAGCCTATTCCGGCTGTGGCAAAACCATTGATTTTTTAAGACAATATCATTGAAATAGTTTTGCCTATTCTCATTGAAGATAAAAAGGTTATTCTAAAGAAGACCTGTCTGTGAAGTTTAAGTCCTACTTCTTAGGTTAAAAAAAAAAAGATGTCATGCCTGCTTTTCGTAGTCAGGAGAAGCAAACGTAGATTGAACTGACACGTACCCAATAAATTCAATTTATTTTATTTGTAAAAGAGGTGGAGGGATAGGTAAATCTCAAATTAACTTTTTATTCCACCACTTTGGGGGATAAATTCTAATTGTTAACATCACGAAGGTTTGAATTTGGATCGCGTGTAAGAAAATCCACCACTTTGACTATGAGGCCAAAGAAATCTTGCCCAATAAAATATAATCTAATGATTCATGAAGAAATTAATGAAGGAAAAATATTCTTTTTATGTGGAACAAATCACTTCCCAAAAGAGTCCAATGCAGGGGATGCATTGTAGTCAATAGTCTTGGTCACGTTGTTTGAAAGAGGGAACTAATCAGAGAAGGGAGTAGTGCAGGTAAATCAATTGGAAAATCAACACGCCAGGGTCACTCCATCGGTCCCCTGAAGGAAGCCTGCTTGTCGAATAAGCTAGCGCACGAACACATGAGAGATATATATATTTTCCTGAGCAACTCTAGTTTCCAAGCAAACTGACGACAATTTTTTACGACCACAAAGATTAAAAAACGCTATTGCCCTTACTTTGAGGGAAACGAATGGGAAATCACCAGGTGCTCGATTTGATAAAATTCCGTGAGATACACTTCTAGAAACGACTCTCAAATTCATACCAAGCCAAGAAAAAAAAATGCCGCTAATTGAGGCTTGAAAGCCAAACTGTGAAGCGTTGGATCTGAACTATAAATATGCCTATTAGCTTCATTTGTGATATGCATCAATATCAGAAAAGGGTTAATAGAGAAAGCTTTACTAAAGTTCTTATATATTTTGGATCAATATAGAATCGAATAGAGAAAACTTCGGCTCCTATTCTATAAAGGAAAAAAGAGTACCTTCTTTAAATGTTTCCTCTATTTTAATGTTTTGCATACTTTTAATTTATTGAATATTTGTTAATTTCGTGCTTTGACATTTTAATAGCAGGCCAGGAACCAACACACACCTGGACAAAGACATTCTTCATTCACCATTTTCTATTTGAACTAAGGGTTTAACGTTTTTTACTCTAAACCACCCATTTCAAATGAGCATTTAGTGTGGGCAGCAGCCACCGCTACTTCACCTCTAACTTCTCTTTTCTTTTGGTTTTGCATGTTTAGCAGATTCTATACCCTAATCTTCACTTCCTTCCATATCCTTATATCTCTGATTCATTGGTTTAACACTAATCAAGCCTCTGGTTCATTTCTTCTCATCCCACAAACAAGCAGTTCCCGAGCTGATCCTTGAAGCTTAATCCGTAAATACAAATTTGTTGCTTAAGCTGAGTTAATAAAAATTCTGGTAAAATTAAAACGCCCATCCTTTACGTTTAAATGATGAGGTAGCTACCTAAGGGTCGTGGCTCAGTTGACAACGCAGGCTGAGATTGTGGGAAGAGCTCTCAGGTTCGATTTGCACTAAACACACCTTGGAGAGGGGAATGAGCCTTAGCTGCGACTTCGTCTCCGAATCCGGATTAGTCGGAGCCCAATGCGACCACCAGATACCGGATGGTTACGCACCAAAAAAAAAAAAAAATGATGAGGTAGCTTATCTGTTATGTACATTTTGTGACAAAGCTTTAAAAATATTTTGTCATTGGACCAATGACTCCTACTCCTATAAAATTGTTTGACCTTGAAGTCAACCAGTAGAGAAACAACTAGGTAGTGTATTGATCCCTCAGATGAAAACATTGCATTAATTATTCATGGCTTCCACCTTTACCAAATTTTTCTACCAAGTTTTCTTGAGCTTCAGAGGAGAAGATACACGCAACAGCTTCATTGATCATCTCTTCCAAGCCCTGGTTCATGCAGGAATTCACACTTTCAAAGGTGACATTGAACTCCGAAGAGGTGAAGACATTTCTTCAGAGTTGCTTGAAGCAATTCAATATTCAAGAATTTCTGTTATAATCTTCTCCAAGAACTATGCTGATTCCGGATGGTGCTTGGATGAGCTTGTAAAGATTTTGGATTGCAAGAAAAATAATAATGTTAGACAAACAGTTTTTCCCGTGTTTTTTGATATCAGCCCATTAGATGTCAGGAATCAGAATGGAAATTTTGCAGAGGCTTTTGTTAAGCATGAAGCTCGGTTCAAGTTGGAAAGGGTGGAGAAATGAAGGGCAGCTCTTACAGAGGTAACAGATTTGTCTGGGTGGGATTTGCATGAAGCTCCCAAAGGGTAAAGTTTAATAAATTCCATTTTTTTTTCAATGTCTAATTGCTAATTCCTTATTGTTTAAAGTTGAGGGAACTTGTGTCAAGATTATGTTAAATAAAGTTTAACCTGGATCTGAAACAGAAGAAAGGGGGAAAATATTTTAATGGGATTGAATATTGATGAATCAATAATTTATTGAATAAAGACTGGTGTCAATTGTTTAAATACAAAGTTACATAGTATTTAGAAATAAAAAAAAGGGTTATTATTGTTCCCTCTTTCCAAAATTACAAAATATCAAATTACTATAAGAAATAGTGATGTCTATAATTTTACAAATATATCTTTACAAAATCTTTTATTCTACTATATTTCCATTAGTATCGTTAGTTGACTAGTTAGTTAATTAATAAAATATCAATTTTACCCCTTAAAAGAAGAGTACACAAATAGAGGCATCAAATTTTAAATTCATAGTCTTATAGGGATCATTTTTAGCTAGTTTATATTTGAATTTATAATATACATTGTAGTGCTTTGTATTTTACTTTTTTTTTTGTCATAAAAAAATTTCATTAAAACGTAAAATTGGTATTTTATTATTAATTAAATAATGTACTAACGTTGTTAACAAAAATACAATCAAATAATAGATTTTGTAAAGATATAGTAATAAAATAATAGATTATATTTATATTTCTTGTAATCATTTGATATTTTGTAATTCTTAACGTAGTGAAATGATAATAATAATAGAAAAATTTATAGTTGAAGATGAATAGATTTTGACTTGATTAAAACTACTATGTTCTTAAAGGAAAAACTGAGATTTTCATTTTCATGAGAAAACAATATAAATATCACTGCAAACGGGCTTTTGTTTGTCATAAATCTACGGCCAAACTTTTAGATTTAAAAATTTGATTGCACGTAGATGATGTACGGCAACTTGATTTGTAGTTGCATATGTACTACTACATAGAGCTGACAACAATTCCAGTAGTGGCAACATGATGTAAACGGCCACCGGAAAACGGTGGAGGTGGCGGCAAACGGCCGCCAAAAATGGTGGCCAGTGGTGGTGAAAGATGGTCGGTGATATTTTAATATTAATTAAAATAAATTTAAATGTTAAGTTTAATTAATAAATAAATTAAAATGATGGTGCTTGAATACGGTACAAATTAACTACTCTAACACGACACCTAATGTACCCTGGATTCACGTCCAAAGGCCAATAAAAGTATCCTAGTTAACAAATCGTTCTTTCGAATTTTTCATACTGGTTGTGGTGAAAGACCAAGTAGTAGATAAAAAATATGATGGGGAAAAATGATGAACTTCTAGAAAAATTTGAAGATTTTGTGTTATAATTTGTAGATAATCTTTGAAGTTGAATAATTCTAAGTTTCCTCCAATAGGTAATTCAATATTGTCAATTTGTCATGTTTTCATCAAGTTATTATGTTATATATACCATGGCAGTGGGACTCGATTTCTCTTTTAATTAAACTAGGTTGGGATAAAAATGTCTCTTTATTAATAACGGTGGAATATATATTTTTTCAATATTATGTGAGGATAGAAATTCAGCTACGATATATTAAAATTATAAAGGATAGTCTTAAAATGTCAATTTGTAGTGTTTTCACCATGTTGTATATTACCATGGCTGGACTATTAACAAGTGTATTTTGTGTCTTGATAACTTAGATTGATATGATCCCAACTCGCGACGAGCAGACAAGAATCAAAGTTCATCCAGAAGATTGTTGAAGACATAACAATCAAACTGTCTCACAGATACTTCAATGTCGCCACCTACCCAGTTGGAATAGATTCTCATGTCGAACACATGCATTCCTTGATAAGACTTGATGATTTAGATGTTCGCAAAATGGGAATTTGTGGGATGGACGGCATTGGGAAAACCACCATTGTGAAAGCAGTTTATAACCAGATCTCCCACTGTTTTGAAGGCTGTTGCTTAATTGAAGATGTTGCAGAAATGGCAAAGCAACATAATGGATTGGTTCAGCATCAAAAGCAAATGCTTTCTGAACTGTCGTTGCGGAAAATGTTAGATATAGAAAGCATTGACAGAGGGCTGAATATGATAAGAAGCAGACTCCACCACAGAAAGTTTTGGTGGTTCTTGATAATGTAGATCACATAAATCAACTAAAAGCATTAGCCGGAGAGATTATGTGGTGCGGTTCTGGCAGTCGGATCATTATAACAACAAGAAATGAACATTTGCTGAAATTTTTTCAAGTAGAAGAAATTTACTCGGTTCCAAGATTATCTCTTGGTAAATCGTTTCAGCTCTTCAGCTGGCATGCCTTCCGAAAAGACCTGCCTCCCCATCGATTCATGAAGCTCTCCAGAGAACTAGTTCGTTATGCTGCAGGGCTTCCACTTGCTCTCGAAGTTTTGGGTTGTTTTCTTTTTAGCGAAACAAGCATAGATGTATGGGAAAGTGCAGTGGAGAAACTGAAAAGGATTCCTAATAAGAATATTTTGAACAAACTCAGAGTAAGTTTTGATGGACTAAACGATGATGAGGAGAAGAATATGTTCTTGGATATTGCACATTTTTTCATTGGAATGGATAAAGATTTTGTTCTTAAAATACTTCAAGGTTGTGGCTTTTCCTCAGGGATCAACTTTCGTGTTCTTACTCAAAGATGTCTCCTAGCAGTTGATGTAGGCAATAGATTGAAAATGCACGACCTCATTCGAGACATGGGAAGAGAAATTGTTCGCCAAGAGTCCCTGAATGATCCTGGGAAACGTAGCAGACTTTGGTTCCATGAAGATGTACATCATGTTTTGTCCGGCCACTCTGTAAGTGCATTTCTAATTGTAATTTTTTTTCGATATATTAAATCATCTGGTATTTGAAGATCACATTAGGCTTCGACTAATCCAGATTCGAGCTAGGTAGGACCATCGGCAAAGTTCTCCCAATAAGTGTTTAACGCAACTGCATTCCCAGGTCTCGAACCGAGGACCTTGGTTAAGCTAGAACAGCCCCTTACCAGATGATTTACGCACTTGTTGGTTTCTTATTGTAATTTTCTTCTTGCAGCAATTAGCATTCTAATGTTGGGATTATGTGCTCTTTAAAGCATATTGATTTTCTGATTAATAAAATATTTGAGGTATTTATTCAGATATCTTAATTGCATAAATATTTTGAAAAAGGTCCATTTAATCATATTATATGTATTTATGTGATCATCATATGGATTCACAGAAGACATAAATACAAGTTATCTTATGATTAAATAAATTGAGTTCGCAGTTGATAAATAGAGTTGGGCGCTCTATTTATGTTTAGACTGTAGTAAATTCATCGAATGATTTGTCTTGATCATGTATGAATTTATTGATGTAGTTTGACTACATTGAACTGGATCACATATGAGATTTAATTAACCTTGAAATTACTGTCAGACTTATTAAATCTCATAGGCATTGATTTTATTGCAATCTTAATCTTGAGTTAATTATAGTTTCATGTTTATGATTGTCATTTCATTTGAGTTACCAATGGGCACGACATACATTTGTAGTCAAGATTACCCGGTATCTTGGTGGAAGTAATTATAAGCAGTGAGATTATAGATTAACAAAATAGAATTTGTACAACACATCTCTTGACGGGTTTTCGGTACTTGATCATAGAATTCTCTGGCCAGAGTGTGTCAACATAATTAGTATGTTGAAAATGATCATTAGAGAAAGCCAGTAAGTGTCAAGGAACAAGATGTAATTAAATTGATTGGACAGTTGAGATATCAATTTAATTAGCGATGTGGTACAAAGGATTGTTCAGTAAAGAAATCAATGTGGCATGGGTCGAATTATTATTCGAGAACACTATCCTAGATAGCATACAATTATGGAGGTCAGTTCCAATCTTTTAGTGGAGTATATTTGAAATTAAATAATTAGGCTAGTTTAGTTATAGGCCTAATTATTGTAGCCACTATTGTATGTACCCGTATGATCCCCGGGTTAGCTCATTTAATTGACTGCACCATTATTGGGTTGATAAGCAAGATAACTAGCTATTTGGGTTAAAAGCCTAAATATATTATTTAGTGGGAGACTCTATTTAATATGCTTATGTGTAAGGGGCCTTGTGTTATTTTACAAGGTGGGCCCCTAAACAAGAATAAGTGTAACGTGGGCTTTATTATTTTTTAATTTAAATCAAATATTTTGATTTAATAGAATTAAAAAATAAGCCTAGGGTTTCCACCAATAGGATATTAAAAGACTTGTTCTTTTTCAAAAGAATAGGAGAGCCACAATATACAGAGAAAAGAAATTTTTCTCTCTAACTTTAAGAGAAAAATTTTCTCTTGCTAGTTGCTTTCCAGTAATAAAAAAAAAAAAAAGGTGCCCACACGTCAAGTGCAGATCAAACTTGAGTCATAACCTGGAAGATCATTGGTGACGGATCGTGATCTAACAGAATTGGTGGTGACAGTTCGTGACTTGGGAGCCCAGATTACTTTTACGAAAAAGCAAAGGTACGATTTCTAGATTATAGTAATTCTATATATTGTATGAGAAATGCGATCCTAATATTTCCGCTGCAAAAACTTTTACAAACCAACATCTAATAGCGTAGGATCATGACAAATTCTGTGAAAAATTCCATGTGATTCTTTCTGTTTCTCTTGCTCCTAGCTTGTAAGGATGCTTGCCAATCTAACTCTTTGTGAGTTTATGTTGTGCTCTAAACGATGTTCATTTTTTCCCTTATATGTGCGAAAACCAGAAATGGCCTTTGCAGGAGTTCTTGCTCTAATATGTGTGGCAGTGCATCTTTACTGCTGTTTTGAGTGTTGATCTCTCAGTTATATTTGCATCTTAATTATATGTTTTCTTACCTTATTATTAGGGAACAAGTGCAGTTGAAGGGCTCATGTTAAACCTACCTGGTTCAGAAGGTGTAAATTTGACTACAGAGGCATTTGCAGGAATGCATAATCTAAGATTGCTCAATCTAAAATATGTGCACCTGAATGGAGACTATAAATATCTTTCGAAAGAGTTGAGGTGGTTGCGCTGGCATGGCCTGCAGTTGAAATTTTTACTAGCTAGTTTTCATCTGGAGAACCCAGTTGCTTTGGATATGCACTACAGTGGCCTCACAAAAATTTGGAAGGAAAATGGGGTATGAACTTTCTTTCTATCAATTCATGGCTAATTTTATACTTATTTTGCACTATATGATTGATTGTTCAATCCAACAGGTACTCAGCAAGTTGAAAATCCTTAATCTCAGTCATTCGCGCTACCTGACTACAACACCCAACTTTGATGGGCTCCCTAATCTGGAGAAATTAGTGCTTAAAGACTGCCCAAGTTTAGTTGAGATCCACTCATCCACTGGACGACTTTTCAGGCTTGTTTCCTTGAATCTGAAAGACTGCATATCCCAGACAAGTCTTCCAAGAAGTTTGTGTATGCTAGAGTCTCTTGAAATTCTTTTACTATCTGACTGTTCAAAACTTGCTGGGTTGCCAGAGGACTTGGGAAAATTGGAGCATTTAAGGGTGCCGCTTGTAGATCAAACTGCTATTAAACAACTACCATTTTCAATAAAGTTTCTAAAGAATCTCAGGCTGTTATCTTTAAGAGGCTGTAAAGGAGCATCGCTTAGAACAGCGCCACATTCAGTCTTCTGGTCTTGGATATCGAGAAGAAGTCCCGATTCCATTAGTCTCCTACCAAACACTCTGTTGGGTTTAAGCTCCTTGACTAGACTTTACCTTTCTGGCTGTAATCTGCCAGACAATGCCATTCCTGCTGATAGTGGGAGCTTAACCTCACTGTTGCAGCTTGATTTACGCTTCAATAATTTCAGTCGCTTACCAGATACCATCATTCATCTTTCTAGTCTCCAAAGCCTTTGGTTGAATGGTTGTACAATGCTTCAATCAATTCCATTACTTCCAAGAAACTTAGTTTACTTGGTTGCGTCAAATTGCTCTTCTTTGGAAAGTATACTGGATGTTTCAAACTTGGAAACACTACCAGTAATGACACTTTATAATTGCCAAAGACTTGCAGAGATTCAGGGCTTGGACAAGTTGGAATCCACAACTAGGATTTGTATGGATGGGTGCTACAATCTGTCAGACAAATTTAGGAAGATGCTCCTTCAGGTAAACAGTTTTAGACACATAATCCTTATGCTTATCTCTCCCATTACTCATATATTCTTATGTATCATATAGGAACTCCCAAGTCGTTGCATTCATGGAATTACAGTCCCCGGTAACCAGGTGCCCGACTGGTGTAACTTTCAAAGTGAGGGATCTATAATCAGTTTTCAGGTGCCTCCAGCGTCAATTTGTCCGATCATAGGGTTGACACTATGTGTTGTTTATTCAGCCGAGGAAGACCTGATTGATACATTGAGTTTTGGTGACATTGTGATAAAAAATAGTACAAAGAACATTGAATGGCCTGTATCACCAAGCACGGGCATCCCAGTTACTCGTAAGGATCACATGTGGTTTATTCACATACCTCACACAGCCCTTGAAAATCAGCTTGAAGGTGAAGATGAAGTGGAAGCATCTGTTACCTTTGACTGTTCTGTATCTCGGGTGAAGTGTGGGATACAACTAATTTATGAGCAAAATGTCAGTGTTCTTCGTTCAGAGGAGCTATCCTTGACGTCGGATACTTCATATGAGAATACAGATGTTGCTTTCGCCAGCTATGTTGATGGAGGCGAACATGCATCGGCAGGCAAAGGAGGACCAATGCTGTCTAAAAGAAGCGGATATGACAGTGAGCAAGGTTCCACCAGCAGCTGGTCTGAAGACCATGATCCCATCCCCAAAAGGTTGAGGATTGAGCATTATCAGTGGAAACAAAATTAGAACATATCTTACTCGTTCTTGCTATAGGAACATTGTTTTCCCTTTGTACTGCATTTAATCTTATGAAACTGATGATATAATTTGTGCTCTATCTTCTGTAATATGCATTCTACTAAACCAGAATTTTGTAATTCACTTAAATCTTAGCTTGGGGGCTTTGGGGCTTTATAGGTGAATGAAATTAATATGGTTAGCAAGCAACATGAGAGTTGAAAATACCAATATATTCTAATAAATGCTAGAGTGACAAGGACATCTCTAGGGAGGAACTTGAAACACCAGAACCATACTGAATCATTCACAGTGCAGAAATATAAAAAAACAAAGGTGGATTGAACTATTTTCTCTCCAATATCAACAGCCTGCATCCTTTATCACACAAAGGATGGAAATATACAAGTCCTTCAACATATTGTAAATACACTTTTTCAGTTGGAGACAAAATTCTCTCATGACCAAGAAATAACACGATACAAACTCACACACACCTGACAACATACACCTGACAACATTTTTTTTAGCGAATAAGATACAACATAGTTATTCCCTTGAAAGGGGATAACTTTATTTTCCATTTGTCACGACAATTATGAATAAATCACATACAACAGAAGAGAAAAAAGAAAAAAAAAAATTATCTCACGGAGATGATGGAAGTGGAAATCAGCTCCAAAAGGAACGGTTTCTAAATTCAACTTCCTTACTTTCCTTCAAATTGCTTCCCACATAATCCAGAGTCCATTTCTCAAATGTACAGTCAACAAAGTTGTAGTAGCCACCATTAAGAGACAGAGCACCTGCCCTAAATTTTTCTTCTATCCATGGATAAGTGAGCAGGTTTAACAGCGAACAATTTACAGATTCCTGTAAACAAATGGTAAACTAATCAATCGATAAGTACAATTTGTAGTGAAAATCTTATAGACCACTAATATATTTAGTCACCTTCTGTCAACTATATTTATTTTTGGCTACTGACATACAAATATAAAATTCTGTTCCAATATTCTATTACAAAGGATAAACCTTATTGTTGGCATAGAAACTCAAAACATCCACTTATTACAAACAGACCTAAAAAAAATAAAAAATAAAAAGACACTACAGAATGGGAATGGTGATGGCTTAGAGAAAAGAAAAATTTAATTCTATCTAGAAAAACCATGTTGTCCATCAATGGGTAATTTAAATCAAGAAACGAGTAAAGTGTTCCCAGGCGATAACAAGTTGGTTAGGCCCATTGTAGTGGAAGTAGAAGGCTCGACTGCTCCTTACGCCAACCTTGAAGGGTGAATTATTTGATTTTTGTTAGTTCATGGTGGGTAAGCTTTTTGAGAATATTTCTCTCGGCAACCAGAGGCATTCACTTTGATTAACACACAATGGGTTAGTTATTGATCTTGAATTCCAATATGACACAGTAAAATTTTCATAAAGCAAAACATTGTCCTTTCTGTTTTTCCTTATTTGATGAGAAACTGAAAAATTCCCTTATTATACCCATAAAGTTCAGTTCATAACCAGGCCCCAGAAAAGAATCGTCATTGAGATTAGACATGCAGACCAATTGAGAGTTTAACTTTCACGGACACTACCAGGCTTCCTTCATCATTCATTTATATTCCAAAGCTTCAGCTTATACTGGACTAATATTTCATTTTGAGCGGCACTTTCTAAAGTTAGGAAAAAGTCAATCACCTTCTCACAGTGTGAACACTGATGGTCAAAGTTAAGGCTGTGAGCAGCAGCTTTTGTGTTTAACCTTGCATTCTTCCCCACAAGAACCCAACTTCTAATAAAACTACAGAAAAGAAGAATTTAGCCAAGTAAGAAGCATAATCAAACTGAAACATTTTGCAAAAATGAAACATTTTGAAGAGAAGGAAAAACTTTTGAATAAGTTCCTCTCTTACCTTGGATCTTCTTCATCCTGCATGCTCATAAGGGCACGAATGCCTCCGCAGCGGCTGTGGCCAATGACTAAAATGTTTTCAACCTGCAAAAAGAGTCATCTATCATCTCTACATCTAACTCAGAAGACTTCATTCATGACTGGAAAGTTGTCCATAAGTTCCCACACTGAAGAAAGCGAAAGTAGAGAAAGGTCCCATGTTTAAGAATCCGAAATCAAAGAATCCAACTCATCAAAATAATAATTTCCCTGGAATCCAAGAAAGATTAAAACCTTTGCAATAAATTTGCAGAATAAAACACTTACTTTAACAGAATTAACAGCAAATTCCAGTGCAGCATTTGTTTCTGAGGGCCCACTCTGCTCAATTAAAAAGACCGAGTAAAAAGTATGGAAAGACAGAGAGGAGAAAGTTGTTCGGCTTTTTATCATCTATTAATAAAGTATTCAATCCACAGCATCAATCTTTTTGATAAAGTGGACATGTTTATAAGATAAATCAGCTGCAGCACGTAATCTACCTCACATGGGGGCACCATATTTGCAACATTGCGGACAATAAATGCCTCTCCCGGTTGAAATCCCAGGATGTTTGAGGGACAAACTCTGGAATCCGCACAAGCAATCACCATAAACTATCCAAGAAGGTTTTAGTTAACAAAATTTGATCGGATAATCTATAGAGAAAATATAAAGGCAGCCATCCAAAATGTTTAAAAAAATTAAGTCAAACAGCACAGAAAAGGCAACAATTAAATTACACAGTATACAAATACCTTTGGTGCTTGACCATCCGCAAGATTTTGGTAATGCTCTAAATTTTCCCTGTTAAAAAGCAATGACTGTGTTAGATGGCAGGCTAATTGATCTTAATAGATCAACAGCTAAGACAGCAGCTCTTCGTTGCTTACATGAATTTCTGCTTTTTGAAGCTCAAAAAGCGGTGTTTCATTTTATCAAACAAATCGCAATCATTTTCAACTTCTACTGTGGTCTCCAGCTTGTCGATTTGAAATTCTTGAGTCAGTCCCTCAGAATGTCTCCAACCCTTTAATTTCAAACCTGGACTTTTCCTGAAAGTGAAACAATAATCCTTAGAAAAATCATGTTGAATGATGTTGTAGCAGGGAGTATAAACCAAAATGGAGACACTCTTATCTCTTAGTATCAACCCCGAGTTGCATGGTAGTCATTGTCTTAATATGCAGAACTTGTCCTATAAATAAATCACTGAAACATTACCATGAGAAATTCACAAAAGTAATCTTAGATTGCTAGAAAACTCAATAAAGTACCATCATTTATGAGAAGAGAACCCGATGTATTTGCAACTAAGGAACAAATGACTATTCAAATAAAAGATCGGCAACTCTTCCTTCATACACATTAAATTGCTATTCAATTATACAACTAACCCGAACTAAGAATCTGATTTCAGCTTCAACATCAATATCATCATAAGGCAGAGAAATTGCAAAATGTCAAAGCTTTTCTTTGACTAAAAGAGGTTAATGTTCAAGATAAAATACAATTACCACAAGCATTCTTTGAGCATTGAACATTTTTTTATTTAATTTAACAAGCTAGCAACAAAATCAAACATCATGAAGAAAATCAAATGAATATACACGAATTGACGGCTCAAAAGCTCATATAGGTACAAATATTCCTCCCCATGAAAGCAGAAATCAAACAGAAAGAAAAGATTTTAATTAGCACTCACTTGAAAGAAGTGGATAAGCTCAACTGGGTCTGCCCAATTTCTCTAAATTTGAGCTTGGAGCCAAAGATCTGCTGCTGTTAACAATAAATCAGTAAACTCAGAACAAAGTTATAAATATAAAGAACCCAAAAAAAAAAAACCTTACTGTGGAACTCCTCAGAGGAGTGAAAGCTGAAGATGAAGAAGACAAAGGGTCTTTAGAAACAGAAGCTGGGGCAAGAATTGCCATTAAAAAACTTCAGAGATGTTAAAAGAGAAAAAGGTAGTGCTTAAAGAAAATGATGAAATGGTGGGATGTTGTGGCAGTCATTAAATTGAAATATAAAGAAGAAAGAGAGAAAGGAGGGTTCAAAAAAGTGAGTGGGTGTGTGTTGGTTGGATCAAACAACACTTGGATTGTGGGGTTTGTCTCCAAGAAAGACGGAGAAAACAAAGTGGAAATGGAAACTAGTGCTTTTGCAGAAGCCAACTCAGCAACTTAACACAAGCGCTTTTGAAATGTTATTCTTGTTTTCTTTCTAGATCTTACTCTTTCATCGTCTCATTGATTGTTGAGATTTGTGAAGGCGGTAATGTCGGTTACCTATTTAACGTAAACTGATTTTTGGATCGTTATCAAAATATTAATGCGTTTAAAGAAAGTTGAAAAAGGAAAATAATAATAATCAATCCCATGTTTTACATGAATATGTAAAGTCGAAAATACCCTTAATAGTTATGTAAAGTCGAAAATACCCTTTATGGATATGTAAAGTCGAAAGCGCCCTTAGTGCTGTGAATGTGAGTATTCTTTACTTTCTAAATGTAATTAAACTCTTTTCCTATGTGCTCGTTGTTTCGAAGCACTGTTGGCATACCTACAAAGATACACTCAAGTAAGATGTAGAATGGTGTTTTACAAAACAATAATGAAATAATAGAGAATTTTGACAATGTCGTTCAGAATATGAACAAAATTCTTAGTGTTTGTAAGGACTTTCGCATGAATGCCAACATAATGAGTTATTTACAAGCTTGTTGCCCTTAGTTTTCATGGAAGATTTGAAGCCATAATTATTCTGCCACGAGTTTTATTTGGTTCTCGACACATGGCTCTGCAAATGAAGTGTGAAATCTTAAGCCTAGTGCAGGTGCTTTGAAGCTATTAGGCTAAGTTTGTCGCACAAATTAGATTAGACTAAATATTAGGATTGGATTAAGTTAGATTATACAATACTGTCTTATGTTTGGTACAATATTAGATTAGACAATGTTAAATTATATTTAAGTAAAAAAACTATTAATGAATGTTTAATAGTATTAATTATACATATTTTGTTTTATAAAAAAGTTAGCAAATAATATATATAAAATCAATTAATTACTGATATTATTAATTTTCATTGTTTTTTTTAATATTACATTAGTGATTATTAAATTTAATACAATCAATTATTGTATATAAATTATTAAATAGTTAATTTTATTGAAGTAGAAGTACCAATTTAATTATACAATAAAAACAAAATAAAAATAAATTTCAAGTAAATCATGAATAAAATAATTAATTAATTAAATAAATTTTAAGTAATAAATAAAAAATGGTGTTATATACGAAAGAAATATTAAAAATGGACAATTTTTTTCCTCTTAATTTAATCCCATCTAAGCCCACTTATAAATTGGGATTGCTAATCCGATGATTAAAGGATTATATTTGAATTTAGTCCCCTTAATCCAATCCAAATAAAGTTGCCAAACATGGGATAAAAATTTAATCCCAAAATTAGTCAAATCCTACACTTAGTCCTAGCTCCCAAACGTGGCCTTAATTGATTACCACATATTCTTTAATAATGCACGTGGTTATCTTTATGAACCTTTCGAAGTATTCTTTTTCTGTGGCACTATCAAATTACAGTAAAATAAGACACCTATAGTTAGTAAGAAGGATTTCCCTACTATTGTAGTATTTACCGGGACTTCTTTTGTAGTATCTATATATATATATATATAGGGTAATTATTTGGTGGCCACAACTTATTAAATGAAACTTCTATAAACCACCAAATTTTAAGATTGTATCTGTAAACCACCTACTTTTTAAATAAATATCCCCTAACCATTTTTCGTATATATGTATATACATACATAGATATATACATACATATATATATACATACACATACATATATACATACATATATACATACATATATATGTGTACCAGATCTAGGTCAAATCCGATCAAAACAAGTAAAATTTGTATTTGGAGGAGGGAGAAAAGCTAAGTTTGGATTGGGATTTGTATTTCTGTTGTTTAGGGCAAAAGTTATAGCTGAGGCGATTTGGGAGGTGAACTGCGTGAGGTGAGCTTAGGTGATTTGAAAGATGAACTGAAAGAGATGAGCTTAGGTGATTTGGGAGGTGAACTGAGGTGTTCTGATTATAAAATAATATGAAGAGCTCTGTGGAGTTAATTTACAGAGTTGATATGAGGGGCTCTTGAGGGAGTTCAGGGAATAACTGTAGCGAATGGGAGGATAGTTCCAGGAGCTTATTTGGGGCTCGTGGTATAACTTAGGTGAACTTATATAGGTAATACGATCTGGACACCAAAACCATCATAACAAATAGAAAATAAACATAAACAATAAAGAACACAAAATATTTTACGTAGTTTGGTCTTTTGGCCTACATCAACGGGAGTAATCCTCTCCAATCCACTATGTATATGAAGTATAACATGATTTGCTTTACAATAACAACAAAACCTTCTTAAAGGTTGTTTGTGGTGAATAATAACACAGGGAGATGTGGGTCGTTTGGAGATTAGAGAGTTTTTAAAAGAAGAACAAGGGAAAAGCTTAATTGAGAGATGAGATGGCCAAGATCTTTCATGGAGGTACAAAAATGGAGGAAGAAACCCTAGAAATGGAGGAAGAAGAAGAGTTTTCTAGATAATCAATTGGTCCTTTAATAATGAATTCGTTCCCCCTTTTTGGAGGAAACCTTAAGCTTTATATAGGAGTGTTCCCGATGGTATTTTTGGGAATTCGGGACATATGGCAAACTTCCATTAGTTTGTCTTCTACAAGTGAGGATATTTAGGTAATTATGCTTGTGGTCCCAAAATTATGACATTTATAGGCTTGGGAGGCAAGTAAACATCCAGCCACCCTTTTGCCTCCAATGCAGCCATGTGACAAACTCTCTAGCAAGTGGTCCTGCTGCTTTTTGGTGCTTTGCAAAGGATAACTGACGTGGCGTTACTTTATTACTCAACAGGGAATCTTCAAAGCTATTGGCTCATTGTATTTAGCCAAAAGGGAGATATTTTTTATTTCACACATGATGGCGTGCATTGTTCACGTGCGGGCTCTAACTACCAAAACTTTAATTTCGATAATATCCTTTGATGTTGGGAATATTTACCAAAACTGTCATTTGCCTCTGAGAGCTTAATTCTGTGAACTATCCTATCATTCAGTCAAACCAACTAATCTCTCTTGACTGAATTTCTTGTCGCATGTCACTGATCTAGTGGTTCATATTAGCACCCATATTTTCCCCCAAACAATAAATAAATAAATAAATATATATATATATATATATATATATATATATATATATATATATATATATATGTGTGTGTGTGTGTGTGTGTGTGTGTGTGCGCGCGCGCGCGCGCATGTGTATTCAATAGATGTAACTACAGTAATTCTAGATTGGGAATATGAATAATCATGCGGCGAGCAAGTACATAATATTATAAAATAGTCTAAGTATTGTCAGTTGAAATAAACATACTTTGGGCTGACAATCATAATTTAGCCCTCAGTCTATTTGTATAGCCGTTCTTTTATGGACTTGGGTTTTTTAAAAATTTCAGTGGAGTTTTTAACACTAGTGGACTATTAGCACCCCTCTAAAAACTCTTAAAACCTCTTTTCTTTATCAACCCGCTAAAATATTTAAAAATATTATAAAACTCTTTTAACACCTCGGTCAATGACAAAAATACCCTTAATTAATACGTATTAGTGTAAACTCTATTCCTCAATTTTTATTTATTTTAATTATTAAACCCTATTTTAACAACAGGGTTATTTCCATTCAAAAGAAAAACAACAGTTTTTTTTTCTCCATTGCAGCCACCACTGGTAAACAGAAGAAAGCAACCTTTTTACTTTTTGAAATGTTGGATTTCAATTTGAGGTACTATTTGTTTCGTCTCTTACTCAAAATATAAATTATAATATGGTTTATTTTAGTTATGAGGTTCTAACTATTAAAATTAATTTTTAATTGTTGGGTCCCTATTTTGATTTTGAATTGTATTAACAGGGTTGTTGGAATATTTATGGAATTGGGTTTGCTTAGTTGCTAAATATGTTAGGGTTTCAATAAGTTTTGTGTGAATTCTTTGATATTCATTATTATGGATAATTATGTTTGGTTTTATTATATAATTTTTATAATTTATAAAATTTTTGATCTGTTAAATGATTGATCCATTATATATTTTATCATAAGAACTTGAGTAGTAAACAAGTTTAAATTAAAGGAATTTCAGTGGTTTCAATCTTAATTTGCTGCTTGCCTTCGCCTTCCTTAGCTACTTATATTGTCTAAGAAATATGAAAATTAATTTTAGATGAAGAGAAATCTTGAATTGTGAGATGCTACAATACCTATTTTTGCACAAAATGAATTGTTAAGTCAGATTACAGCTTCTCTCCTTTCCTATTACTGAAATAAATCTTTTTTGTGCAAGATGACTCTCTTTGTTTTTATTAACACCCCATATCACTCAAGATTCATTGCATGTGACATAATCTAGTGTCTGGTATTAGACTGTTAAATTATTCTTAAATAATTTGCCTTCTTATTATTCTATTGAAGTTGAATTATAACTTTATCATACAATATGGGCTATCCTAATTGATTATGTGTATTTGTAGATATATAAATTGAATAACTGCTTCAGCTTAATTATTTCATGTAAAAGGACGCAACACTGCACTCAAAATTTCTTCAAATATGTCCTTGAATTCATTCGAGACGTGAGCAAAACTTAGATTGGAGAAGAATATGGCCCATGGGTTCCCTTTATTGGACCCTGTTTCTTTTTATGTTTGTTTCTAATTGGTTAGGTGCTCTTTTACCTTTGAAACTCGTAGAGTTACCTCATGGGGAGTTAGCCATACCCACGAATGATATAAATACTACCGTTGCTTTAGCTTTGCTCACGTCAATAGCATACTTCTATGCGGGTCTTTCCAAAAAGAGATTAGGCTATTTCAGTAAATACATTCAATTGACTCCAATTCTTTAACCCATTAACATTTTAGAAGATTTCACAAAACCTCTATCACTTAGTTTTCGACTTTTTGGGAATATCTTAGCCGATGATTTAGTAGTTGTTGTGCTTATTTCTTTAGTAACTTTAGTGGTTCTTATACCCGTCATGTTCCTTGGATTATTTACAAGCGGTATTCAAAGAGAGAGAGAGAGAGAGAGAAATGTTTCAGTTCAGGATCCTAGATTTGTTAAAGTCTAGGGAAGCTATTAAGCTGTGAGGTTTAATAGTTTTATATCTGTGAAAGCTATTAAGCCATCTAGTTTAATAGTACAAGGGCATAATGCTACTAAACCGCACGTCTTAATAGGTTTTTCAGACTTTAATAAAGTCTAAGATCACGGACTAGATTGGGACTATATATATATATAATCATTCTTAGGTGTGGGCGCATTCTTTTTTTTTTAATGCGAGCACGATGTTAAGCCGTGTGATTTAATAGCATAAAAATTAACTCTATAAATCCGCATGGCTTAACAGCATGTCCGTATAAAAAAAATAAGGGCGCCTGCCCTAGAGAAGGACTGTATATATAGAAAGAGAGAGAAAGAAATGTTCCAATCTAAGATTCTTGATTTTGTTGAAGTCTAAGAAAGCTATTAAACCATGCGGCTTAATAATGTAATGACCGTTTAATAGCTATTAAGTCGCAGGTTTAATAGCTTTCTCGAACTTTAATAAAGTTCAGGATTTGGATACCAATGTATTATGAGACAAAAAATTTCTCAATGGTATTTACGAATATTTGATATGACAAGAAGAGTTATTTTTTTAATTTTTGCTAACATTTTATATCTATAGTCACTTATAGCATTACTTAGATTTGGAGTATGTGGATCATAATTCATAAATTAGTTTGCAGTTTGAGTAAACTTGGAAATATTAAAAAAGAAATAAAAACAAAAAAATGGAGATAGATACTCAAACAAGAAAACAAACAATTCCAACTTTTACAAAGTTCTTCTTCAAAATATGAGACAAATAAAATGACCATTAAAGTGGTTCAAATATGTCTAATATTGTCATTGACTAGATAGATCAATTGTTTTTTGTGTGGTAACTTCAAACACCAAATCTTTAAAAGCACTTATATTAGTTTTGTATGGTGTTGCCCAGCCTTCTGCACATGGTTCATGATACTTGATCCAACTATTTGCAATAGGAGGAATAGGTGAATCTGGAAGCATGAACACCTGCATAAAAAAAACCATACAAAAATTAGTCCAATGATAAAGATACTATAGCATAATTTGAATTTTCTAATTTTTATATGCCTCTATGAAATGATCTCTATTAACAAATGCAACAGTAATGATTTTATGCGAGGAGCATGACAATGGAACAGATCTAAGTGGAAGGAATGTAAGATTCAGCACATTCGATATATGTAATACCACATTATGTTTATAAGCAATAATATGACTAGCTTTAGGCATATAATTGCTCAAAGTATAAAAGTGAATGGAGTACATCCTTTACTCTACCAATATGTTCAAAGACTCTTTTATAATCATTAACATGACTTTGAAACTTAACAACCAAGTCTTTCCTCATCTATGCCCAATTATCCTCGCTAATACCTATTAGGTCAGCCACTGCCGAAAAGCCGTAATTACCATATGTAACATCATCTCTAACACAATATATATAAGGCCTCAACCCATATAGAAATAAATCAATATAAGAAACATGCTTTGGTGCTTTTTTTCCAGAAACACTCATTTTTCGTTGCCTTTTGGTTTTTTTTTTTTTTTTTTTTTCTAGTTGTACTTGAAGACGTAAGGCCTGGAGAATAATTGTCCTGTGCAAATACTACATACTCAAATCTTGATGGATCTCGACGGGTAGATTTACCAAACTTTTGGGAAGGTCGTCCGAAGTCTTAGCCTTAACAGTTGGCTCAATTAATAAAATAGAGGATGGATTAGTTAACTCTTTCATTTTTCTTTTTATTTACATTTTTCTGAAATCATCAGAATCGTCAAAACGCTTGATAATCATCTCCATTTCAACAGTACAACTCAGCTCTGCTGATTTGTCATAATTGGTATAAACAAGTTATAATTTCCTCCAACGCAGATGTACATATTTTAAAGGTATTGGTCGACCTTCACACTTATACTTTGCAATTTCATGTGCACACGGTAACCCATGAGTGTGTCGAACTACACAACCACAAACTGAAACATCTATACCAATTGAATCAGCTCTTTTTGACTCACTAAGTACCATATCTAATGCATTTTCTAGCAATTAATCCTCTTAATGCTTTAAAAATTAAAGATGTTAAACTATGTTGCACAGTACTCAAACTCTTCTTAAATGATGCCTTAATTTCAGTATGTTGCAACTCCACCAAAGAATGAAGTTTTATCCATAACCTCACAAAGTTTGTTTCTTTGAGATAAACACAATTGCCTTTTTAATTTTGAATGTGCAGTCTTGACCCTAAAAATAAACCAACAAAATTAAAAAAATAAAAAGATATAAAGAAAGATAATGGTGTTGAGTTTAGTTACTAAATTATTAAAAATTAAATACTGTTTACCTATTTGTTTTCATATTTCTGAAATGCATAATAAAGTCTGTCCATGCTGCAACAAATTTTTCTTTATACTTATCAAACCATGTCTGCTTCACATAAACAAGTGCTGCCTGATATCTAGCACAATCAGTCTAAAAAATACGCAAGTGTTGTATGTACTCTTGTTCAGTGGTTGAGAACACCAGTACATTCCAACTACTACTAAAGGCTTCCCATCTTTTATTAGTCTCACATAGCTTCTTAAAATTAGCTAACACATTTCTTGAAATATGCCATCTATGAAGTAAATTAGATGCATTTGGAAATACCTTTTCAATGGCATTCATCAGAGCTAATTCTCTATCTGTCACAATTACACTTGGTAACATATCATCTTGCATAATGGTTTTTAATCTCTCTGATACCCAACTTTAGTTATCCTCTCACTCGGACTCAAGATATACAAAACCAATATTAAATGTCATTGCAGTTGATGTGACACTAACTATTTCCAACCTTGCAAACTTATACTTATTGACTTTATAAGTGTAGTCCATTATCAGTATACCTGGAAAAGCTTTCAACAATTCAAAAGTAAGAGGATGTGCCCAAAATATGTCTCTCACACAATTTGAATCATCATCACTCTGATGCCACTCAATGTAATTGTGATCATGCAATTTACTCATAAGATGTTGCATTTGCGACCACCCACCCAATTCGTGAACCATACATTTATACCAAGCATTTTAAATTGTCTTCATCGTTGAGACATTAAACATATCCCTGGTCTTTAAAGTATGCAATATCTCTTTTGATCGAACATTATTTTTAGACAAATCAACCAATGCACTAACCTCTTCATTAGTAAGTCTACCTGCAAATGAGTGGCCTTCAAGACGTTGTGCAGAATGACAGTTATGCAATCCACAAATCACTTTTAACATCCAATCTTTATTATTCGCCAACATTTGTCCCTTTAATAAAAATGGACAGCCGTACTTTTTTTGTTCCAATTGCATTGGATCTTTTCTTATTTTCCAAATCGCTATTCTACTTATATGCATTAGTACTTTTGGGATATGCACCAGTTCTTTCACAAGCAAAACTTATCCTTGGTCTCTTTTCCATCACATTCACGTCAAATCTTTTAATAACAATCACAAGTCCATTTTTTTCCCCAACATCATGTGTCCACTGAATTAATTCTTCCCTAGTGAAAACCTGTAAATAAGACAATAATATATTAGTTAACCATACAAAGAAAAGAAAATGAATCTAAGAAAATTCATTTAGTATTATAGCTCTTTAGTAGTGAATGTAGTAGTGTAATCCATAGCATCTACTTCATTATCAAGAATGGCCTCCACGGTAGAACTTTCCTCCTTCATAATTATTATATAGATATTACATAAGTTAATACAACTAAACTTGAAACACAAAACTCGAACAACAGCAATTTTTTCAATAATAATCTACTGAACAATTGAAATTTTTAAGGGGATATTTTTTTAGCAATGTTCAATATTCTCCCTATCATTACAATTTGAAAATAACAATAAAATAATAGCCAACTTACTTTTTTATTATCATCTTCGTTCGTTTGCACGATTAATTTCTTCTAAATTTAAAATTCTTAAATTAGGTTTACCTATTTGGTCTGACTTATTTAATGGCTATAAGTGCTTATTTAATCCCATAAGCTCTTTTCAAATCTTTTGTTGTTGTTTGGTTGTTTTTTTTTTTTTTAGTAGAGCTTTTGAAGATTAAATAAGTTATTTTATCTCTACTAGCAAAAGCTCAAATTTTGGACTTTTGAGAATAGAGGTTATAAAGCTTTTTTAAAATAGTAAAATATCTAAAATATTATTTACTTATTTTACAATCTTATTTCATTCATTTGATCATTTCATAACGTAACTTTAAAAAAAACTTACCTATTACAGTAATTTTTTAATTTTTTAAAAAAGTTCTCATTGACAACTAAACAACTAAACTTTTTTTTTTGTAAAAGCTCTACTAGAAAAAATTCTACTTAAATAAGCTCTATTTGAAAAACTATATCAAACGGAGCCTTAGGCTAGATGTTAATCAAATGTTGTCAATGAAAATAAGCATATAAAGAATTTTTATGGGAGAAAATCTTTATTTGACTTTTGAGTGGGGGTTTAATTAGAAATTGTCCTATTATATAATTTTAATAAAAGTAAAAACTGTAAAATAATTAAAGGGATTTTAAGAAGTATTTGAATGGTGCCAATAGTCCCACTCTTTTAACACCCTTTTTAAAGAGTTGGACTATTTACACCCGTTCATTAATCTTAACAAACATTTATTCTATTATAATTACATTAAAGGATAAATATATAAAATTAATCCCACTTATATTCCGTACGTTTATTTACAAAAATAATCTTCTCTCGGTACAAAAGAAAACCTTTTGGATTGTTCTGCGTAAGCTTGATAGAATAAACGTTGCTTATTTTTTATAAATTTAAAATGTTGAATCAAGCAAGAATGCAGACTAAATGAGAATGGGAACATAAAAATTACTTCTTCAAAGCCACCGGTATTTACTTTTTGTCCAAAGATGAAGGCAGGAAATTTTCTTTCTTTTTTTCTTCAAACAATTTTAAGAAACAAGGACATTTTGATACTTAAAAGAAAGCAATGGAGAGAGAAATTACATATGGAATGAAGATACTCCTGGGACTGAAATTGATGCTTAAAAGAAAGTAATGGAGGGTATTTTGGCTTTATATTTGAAAGGGTATTTTTGGCTTTATATTTAGTATAACTGAAAAAAAAGGACATAAATTAATTTTGGTATTTTTGGCTTTTTAAGGGAATTTTGGAGGGGTGCCAATAGTCCAACTCCCTTTTAAAACTTTCATGAAGCTTATTTTGTCATATTTATAGCTCTTTCTTTTATGAAATTACAAAAAAGGGCATAAAATTATATACAATAGCATTTTAATTAAATTTTATTATCATTTTGAATAAATTAATTAAATTGTAAACATATTTTTTTCATAATGATAATATTATTGTTATGTAATTTATTAATTCATTGTTTCAAAATAACTCGATTTTATCAAAAAAAAAATTAATTATGTCCTATATTCGGAATAAAAAATAGTTAGGGGTTCATGATTTGTAAAGAAATTTTAGTATAATTAAATTTATATTTGTCATTTTATGTAATTTTCAGTAATAATAGAACTATAATTATAAAAATAAGGTGTTATAAGGATATTAAAGTGGTGTGAAAAGTATTATACTCTACAAAAATTTTAGCCCCTAACATTTTTTTTTATTGCCTTTTTAGCAAAAAGGTTGAATTGTTTTGTAATACAACAGATCTTAATCATATATATAACAACATTAAAAGCTAGTAGAAAATAGACATGAGGTAAAAAACGGTTAAATGAGGCTTAAACAACAATTTAAAAAATTGAAAGAACGGGGTTTATCAGGATTAAATTTCATTAATGAACAATTTTTTTATTATTAATGGAGATGCCGAAAGAAATTTGTACTGTTTTTAAATTTTAATATGATAATAAAAAAAATAGAGTTTTGATCCCAATCCGGTTCTAAACTCATCGTTAACTATTGTAGAGCTACTGGATTAGCAGTAACAAATTTTTACGGTTATAAAGGAAAAAATATGTTTGGATATATCATGTAATCCGTTTTGGTCCAAAACGACATTGATTATCTGATTAAAACAAAAAATTATCAAATAAGAGATTGTAGTTAAGTCAATGTCTAACTCGCTTCTTTCTTGAGCTAATGAGAGATAGAAATTGAAAATCTAACAGATAACTAGAATCCAAATCATAATTAAATAAGAAATACAAATTAATATTTTCTTCAGTGGGTGTACTAGATAATAACGGAGTTGTTGTTTAATAAAATTTCGGATAAGAAAAGCAATCCGAAAACAATTAAAATTTTATCTACATAAAAAGCACTGTAACTTCTTCTTATGTTAAGCCTACCAGCTCTTCAGTTTAGTCCAATTTATTTCTGCTTTCTTTCTTCACCGTATTCATCTTCATCTTTCTGTTTTGTTCCTAGAATACTTCTTAAAATTAAGGAAAAAAAAAAGGCCTGAAACTATGCCTGCTGCCGGAGGTTTTGATAAGGGCAATGGCAAAGGTTACTCAGGAAACCTTACCCCCTTCGTCACAGTAACATGTATTGTTGCTGCCATGGGTGGTCTCATCTTTGGTTACGACATTGGGATTTCAGGTAATTATATTTACAGCTACTTGATAAATTCTCTTAGGTGCAGATTGTACTTTATTTGTTAGCGACTCGTATATCTTTTTTAGGTGCAGATGTCTGTACTTTATTCATTCATTGGGGACTCGTATTTATTTTTTTGACTCTCATATTTTTCTAAAAAAGATATATGTATTTTGTTTGTTCGGTTTTTTTTTTTAATGCTAATTATGATTTTAATGACTAATTAACAGGTGGTGTGACTTCAATGCCTTCTTTTTTGAAGAGGTTTTTCCCGTCGGTGTACAGGAATCAGCAGGCAAACTCATCAACGAATCAGTACTGTCAATACAACAGTGAGACGTTGACATTGTTCACGTCTTCGCTATACTTGGCTGCTTTACTATCATCACTCGTGGCATCATCCGTGACAAGAAAATTCGGAAGAAAAAAGTCTATGTTATTCGGTGGCGTCCTGTTTTTCGCTGGTGCCTTAATCAATGGCTTCGCCCAAGCCGTTTGGATGCTCATTGTTGGCCGACTTTTGCTTGGTTTCGGCATCGGTTTCGCAAACCAATCCGTGCCTTTGTACCTCTCCGAGATGGCCCCCTACAAATACAGAGGGGCCTTGAATATTGGGTTTCAATTGTCAATCACAATTGGAATACTCATAGCCAATGTGTTGAACTACTTCTTTGCTAAGATAAAGGGTGGCTGGGGATGGCGTTTGAGCTTAGGCGGTGCCATGGTCCCTGCCCTTATCATCACTATCGGCTCACTCGTCCTCCCGGACACACCTAATTCAATGATTGAACGTGGTCAGCGCGATGAAGCCAGAGAGAAACTTAGGAGAATCCGCGGCGTTAATGACGTGGATGAAGAGTTCAACGATCTTATTGCAGCCAGTGAAGCATCTAAGCAAGTTGAACATCCTTGGAGGAACTTGTTGAAAAGGAAGTATAGGCCTCACCTTACCATGGCCATTTTAATTCCATTCTTCCAGCAGTTCACTGGCATTAATGTGATCATGTTTTACGCTCCTGTTCTGTTCAACACAATTGGTTTCGGCAATGATGCATCACTCATGTCTGCCGTGATCACCGGCCTTGTCAATGCTTTCGCAACATTGGTTTCGATTTATGGTGTCGACAAGTGGGGAAGGAGATCTCTTTTCCTAGAAGGTGGTACTCAAATGTTAATCTGCCAGGTACTAGAAATTTGTTACCAACCGTTGATTCACCTTTTGTTTACATATGTGACACTTGCTAATTAACAATTTTCTTGTCTAAGGCTATTGTTGCTGCTTGCATTGGTGCTAAATTCGGAGTTGATGGGAATCCTGGAGAATTGCCCAAGTGGTATGCGGTTGTTGTTGTGCTTTTCATCTGCGTATATGTCGCTGGATTTGCCTGGTCTTGGGGTCCCCTCGGATGGTTGGTGCCTAGTGAAATTTTCCCGCTCGAAATCCGATCGGCAGCACAGAGTGTGAATGTTTCTGTCAACATGTTATTCACATTCGTGGTGGCACAAATTTTCTTGAACATGCTGTGCCATCTCAAGTTTGGCTTGTTCATTTTCTTCGCATTCTTCGTAGTGGTGATGTCCATTTTTATCTACTTCTTCTTGCCTGAGACTAATGGGATTCCGATTGAAGAAATGGGTCAAGTTTGGAAGAATCATTGGTTCTGGTCCCATTATGTAGGCGCAGATGATTTCGTCACCAATGGAGGCGTGGAGTTGCAGAAAGGAAGCAAAGCTATCAACAATGTTTAATGTTTGATCTGAAACTCTGGGATTTTCTATCTTTCTTTTTCACTGATGTTAATTTTTCAATTTTATAGTAGTAAATATATAACAATACTCTCTTTTTCATGGCAGTAATGTTTGTTAGAATTCCAAATATAATAATTTCTAGTTTAGTTTCGGGTTTAATCATCGCCTTTCCTTGTTAATTTCTGTTTTGATTATTTTCCTCTTGTTATTCACTAGAAATCATCATCATGAAACATTTTTTCCTCTAAGTTGTTTAGAGTTCTGATGTCGGAGGAAAAGATTGGCTAAAAAGTGAAATAACTTTAAGGGTTTTGACCTTCTTTAATCGGTCACTCGCATCTAAATTTTCAGATTCTAGAGAAAAATAGAGGGGCTATAAAGTATGAAGCATTCAAGCTTTCTTACCCTCTACTTTTTTCGGGAAAAAATAAAAAAGCCATAATTATAGCTTGTGTGAGGCTTGATCATAAGAAAAAGAGAAGCATCAATAGAAGTATTGAACGTGCCGAGCCAATTTTGGAGGGGCTACATGATATTAAAAATTAAAGTTAGGTCACTTGTCAAATGCCAAGAATGTGCAATTTGCGTTATTCATGCATGCACCCCAAGTCAGCGTATTAAAAACAAAAGAGTATGATTTTGAATAATAGAGGCTCACCATACATTTCATTAAAATATCTAAGGATAATAACTTAGTTATATTATGCTCACAATCTTTATTTTAAATCAAACAAATGTTTTGACTCTTATTTAAAGGCAACTGATCAGTTAGTTAACAATGCCATAAGCATTGCTTCACCATGATATTATACTATACATTACCATCCACTTATTTCAATCTCTAAATATTAATTAAACATTGTTCCTTATATTAAAAAAATAAAAATTAAACATTGTTTGATTTAAACCTTTTTAAAGCTTATTTTTAAGTGAACATAGCTTTGACGGAGTGTTTAAGAGTCATGATTAACGTTGTATAACAGTATAAGTAAATCCTACGATAAGCCTAAACATGGGTTTTGGTCTTACACTAATAGAAAAATGGTCTTTACTGACGTTAAAGTAGTGTCAGCAATGACTTTCAGTGACACTTGTTAATTGGCAGTCAGAACACAATGACACTTATTTGTGGCATCACGAATATGGTGTCAGTGATTACTATTACTACAGTATTACCACTTTTATGACACTATGGTGTTAGTAGTTACTATTATTACGTGCCAATTTTTTTTTCTTATAGAATGATGGCTCGTTTTACTTTTTTTTTTCTTATAAAATGATGGTTCGTTTTATTATAGTATCACTAATATTATGACAATATGGTCTAATAATAATTATTAAATATCAATGGTTCGTTTCACTATAGTAGCACGAATATTATGACACTTTAGTGATAGTGTTTACTAAGACTTATTACATGTCAACAATTTGTTTTACACACCACGAATATGATATGATAGAATCTACTAATACTTTAGTGTCAATAATTAGTATTAATATAGTATCACTAAGATTATGACCCAATGGAGTTAATACTTGCTGATGCATTTTTTATTATCAATGACTATTTTGGTTAAATTTGTATTTTGGCATTTTTGTTGTTAGCCTACTATTTTCATTGCTTGTTTACTTTTACCATCAGCTGATGTTATTCAAAAAAAATATTAAAATTAAACTGAACAATTAAATATAATATTCCCAATAAAATTTAAATAAGTATCAAATGAAACATACATCTCAAATATAGTTTGAAATAAACTATATTACGTATTCAGTTTGATAGTTTGCACAAATCAATTAATTCTCTTCAATACATCTACTACTTGACGATTCCCACCTACAAGTGCAGTATATAGAATCAATTAATTAGTATGCTACACAAATCAAGTCTTGGATATTTACAAGCAAAATTATACTTATAATTTATCTACTTATTGTGTGCTACAATTAACTTTGCAACATACATGGCCCACTCATCGCGAAGTTGCAAAAGATCGTCCATAGTGGACTCATCACAGCTTTTGAACTTCAAAAATAAAACAACAAAGAAAAATACACATATTATTAAATTTGTTCTAAAATAAAACTACAAAATATATATGTTAGGAATTTAGATCTATCTTAAATAGATGTAGGCAATATTAAAATCTTAAAATTAATTAATTAATGACTTAATTAATTAAATTCTTTAATAAAGCAAAGCCTAAGAAAATCTTCACTATAATTATCCTTATTATATTAAAAACATAAAATTAATTAAACTAAATTAATTTTTGAAAAATACTGTTCACTGTTATTATTCATGCATCACTGTTCATGCGTCACTGTTCGCAGATTACTGTTCGTCCTCATCAAAAATATTAATTTTGCCAAAAAATAATAAATTACAGAAATTAAAAGACATGGAGATTTTTACATGGTTCGGATTAATCAATCTTACATCCATGAGGCCACGCCCAGATAAAAAGCAATTCACTAAGTTGAGATGTTACAACCTATGGATTTACCAAACTTAAGACTCTCACTTACGTTCCTCACCATACAAGCTTAGTTCCTCACCGTACAAGCTTACTCAACCTTAGACTGAATCTGCTTCTCTTGAATTACTGCTACCCCTCTTGATCCACGATCCTCAAGGCACTTCGCAAAGTGATTAATAGCGATTCTTCAAATCTTCAATGTCTAGTGATCTAAGATCCACATAGACTCTCCGCAGAGATGAGAAAAAATAGTCTCATTACAAGACTTGAATACAGAAGACAATATAAATAAATCAACACAACCTCATGTGCCAAATCCGGCTTTTGTGCTTTATGCTCTGTGTTGTGCATAACACTTCAATTGTGAATCACCTCTCTTTATATAGACACTAGGGTTTCACAAAAATAGCAAGTCTTAAAAGACTTAGATTTTTTTCAAATAAGAAATTCTTTCCTCTTATAATTCCTATGAACCAGAATATGAATAAATCATGATATTCTTGCCTTGCTTGTCTCCCAAGGAATATTTAGAGCATTAATAAATTTTATGTTTGAAGTTATTCCTACCTTACTTATCTCCCAAGGAATATCTAGAGCATTAATAAATTTCCTGTTTGAACCAACTTCTGCTCTAAATAAATCCTACACGCCCATTATAGAATCCCACCATTAATTAACTTGCTAAATTAAACACCTAATTAAACTAGGAAACAAAAAATTCCTAATAAATTGGAATCTCACTAAATTAGGGAATTAATAAATTAATCCCTATTACAAGATATGCAATAAATAAATTTCCCATTTAATTAGACTTGCCATAAGATGCCAACTCTATAAATAATGGACCTAACAATATGCATATATTTTTAGATCTATTCTGATTAACATAAAAAATCAAGAACATGCAAATAAACAGTATCATCACAGTGAGCAATAATTACCAAAGCTGCCTAACAAGCTGATAATTTATGATAATCATTTTGATTAACTGAATATTACTTTAGAAGCATAGCAAAACACACTAAAAGTTAGCATCAATTTTGCCAAACAACATCTTGAATGCATTTAACAAAATATTGATCGATTAAACAAAGTTCTTAAGAAAATTCATCCTAGAAGAATAAAGAAAATTCACCCTAGAAGAATAGTCAAAATCAATAAAAAAAGATATCTCTGCAATGATCATATATGTTCAACTAATGAATCTGCCCACTCCGTTCAAAACTATAGTAGGCTAAAATCTAGATATGTGTTGTAGCTTTTACCTAATAAATATGCCAAATAAAGTGCATGTGATTATCCTAAGCATGCAAAGTACTTCCTCTCATCCCTAGCTACTATATATACAAATATTGCAAATTCCAAGCATCAAACAACAAACAATTCATGCATTAAACATCTTCATAATTCATATAATTGACATGTAGTTTTTCATAAACAGTGGCATATGATCGATTAAACACAATTCTTAAGGAAATTCATCCCACAATGCATTCAACAAAATAATTAAAAAAAAAGTATAGAGGAACTTACATTGTTTTCAAGAATGTGCAAATCTTGAACAACATTTGGAATGTACTTCATCACATAATAGCCACATTCAAAGGTGCTAGGTTGTTTTAGACACTACAAAAATAAAAATTAGTTTCAAATAAACTTATAAAATTAACAATGAATTTTATAAGTTTATTTCGTTAATACCTTGACACAGATCCATTGCACAGTCTTCTTTCTATTAGACTTCACTTGATGTATTGTTATCCCACTATAAGCAATAAATAACGGATGTCAATAAATTAATCCATAGCATAAAAAAAATAAGAAAATAAGTAAACTAATCAAACTTACTCATTCACCATCTACCTCAACTTATTATCAGGATCATCACCTAATGGATCAAGATAATATATTTTGCGCCTCACCATATCAATTGCTACTAGCACCTAGTGGCCACTAAACAAACAATTAGAATATTAATAAATAGATTACAAAATAAATTTAAATCATTCTTGCAAACAATGAATATAGACAGAAAATAAATAAATTATACACTGGGTTACATGTGAATACAATGACCTGGGCTATTTGTATCTTGTTCAAAAGGTCTAAAATATAGGAAAACTTATTTGGGTAGCTTGCTTGAGTTGAATGTAACTTAGCTATACATCCAAATTGAATTGGACTGACATCCCAACCATTATCCATCTCCTTATACAAGTGCCTATGAAAAAAAGAAACTTGTATCATGTATATTTGGATAATAGATAAATTAACACATCTCTAAAATCAGAAAACATAATAACATAAATTATGTTTTTTTCTTACTTGATCCATATCTCAATAACAGAGTTTGAGAACTCTGTAAACTCGATGACTTCATTGCAAATTTGTTCGTCCTATCTGTTCTCCTAATAGACATCAAAAGTTTGTAGATCATGTGCAATAGTAATCAACCGTGGTATAGAGCTCTCAATCATCAAAGAAAATATGCTCATTTGTGCACTCTTGTTTTCCTTTCTTGCTTTCACAGCTCCACGAGTATTCTTTCTCAGAGCAAGTTTCCTTGTTGTTGCTAGTTTTACAACAATGGGTTCTTTTGTTGTTCATTTCTATTCATACAGATATACCATACCATTTGTAGGAGACTTTGGGCCATCAACTTTGTTAACTTTCAATAACCCTTTCCAATTTTGATGGAGTTAATCTAGAAGATCTTCTTGGGGTGAGTTTTGAATTTGCTTCCCAATCTGCTTAGGGTGGATTCTGTGCAAGAACTGGCAGGGGAAGTGTGTTGATCTTTTTGTCAAATTTTAGACTAACTTTGGGGTCATTGTTCACTGACTTTAGAGCAACTTTGGGGTTATTGGTCATTAACTTTGGAGTAACTTGGTGGGAGATCGACGATCTATCTCCATCTCTATCTTAACACTGCAACCACCTTTGGAGTTAGAAAAGTTAGAATTGCCAACTTCAGTGTTGCTGCAACCATTTATCCTTGTATTCATTTGATCTAATTGAGCTTGCATAAACTAATAACTCTCTTGATACATTCTCATTTCTCGCGCCAATTCAGTGGGATCATGAATATTGAAGCACATTGATGGGGTGATGATGACCCAATCTTTGCACTCGACTTCCATTAGGCTTCTTCTAAAGGGCTTTGCCTAGGATATCATTTGGTCCTTGGGATTGGAATGTTCCCTGCTCAACCTAGCCTTTTAGCTCACTCTATAAAATAAATACAAAAAGATTTGATCAAAATTTAGGGGAAAAAAAAAAGAGCTTACATGATTACAGCTCAAACATACATCTCATTACCAACATCTAACAAAAGAAACAAAGCAACCCAATCTGTTAATTTAGATGAACTTGGATTATTATTCATTAACATTCATCAATAACAAAAAAAACCCAGAAACAATTGCAGGCCTTGAATCAAACAAACTTAACCCATGTGAGTAATCAAGTTTAACTGATTTACTAACACAAATTAGCAAGAGATTTTGCCATTGCCAAGTTCATATCTTTGCAATATAACCTAAAAGCTCAAACTTCCCATCACTCCAGCAACTTTGGGAATCATAACATGAATTGCTATTCAGTTCATATCAAGTTTAATTGATTTACTATTCAGTTCATCAGATGCCATCTAGAGTCCAGATGTTAAGTGTTAGAAAGTGTGTATTTATAAAGGATAAAATGGTCATGTTACACTTCAAGTCTCACTAACATCCCTACTTTTATGTATTTAAGTCCTTTGCACTTTAATTGTGTGTGTTTAAGTATTTTATGTATTTCAGGAAAATTCTAGCCATTTCACAATTAACGAGACATCGGACAGCATTTTTACACTCAGGACAGTCGAAAATCCTAGGAGAAGCATAAAAGAAAAATGGCATTGTTCACGTATACGGTACTGTTCATGTATACGGTACTGTTCACTAATCATGTATGACACTATTCACATATACGCACGATGACGTGGCATTGACCAATGACATGTCATTGACTGCTGACGTGGCAACATTTAATTGGATGATTGATGTGGCATTGACTGCTTATGTGGCGTTGACTGATGATGTGGCGCTGACAGATGACGTGGCAGTGCATTATTAGGTCGAAAAAATGAGCTTACGATAGAAGCAATGCACTTGATCAAGGTTGGTTGACTTTGATGATGACCGATGACGTGGCAGAAAATTATTGGACTCCTTGGCTTAAGTTACATGTGACACACTGAATCACAGTCGCTGATGATGTGTTCCAAGCAATTAGAGCTTGCCACGTGGTACAATCCTGAGTGTTCGAATTAATTTCATCCAATGGCCATGATTTACTCATTGTATCTATAAAAGAAAGGCTCCCCCCCTAATTTGACACCCTTTAATCCATTTTTGAAGTCCATTTTCTGTAATTCCCTCTCCATCTTGTATTTTTTCGTATTTCAATAAAATACCCATTTTACCTCTAGTTCAAATAATGAGTAGCAAATTTTCTTTCAAGCTTGGGTTGAAGGTAAAGTCTCAACATTTTCCGTGGGCTAATTTGGTAAATTTACTTTCTTCTCCCTTCTGATTTATGTGACTTTTTTGACTTTTCGTCTACAAATAGTAATAATCTTGTCCGGATTTTGCACTGGTACTACCGTCTCCCTAGTGCAAGATTATTAGTGTTTGGCACGATAAGCACTTAGCACCATATTTATTAGAGCGTGGTTCATGAGGAGTGGAAACCCCCCTCATGATTTAATTGGCATTAATAAGGAATATTAAGCCCATGGTGCATGTTGATGCAGATCTAGATACCCAAGTGCTTTATCCACGTAGTTTTATCTCTAATTTATTCCCGCCATTTTAATTTAAATTCTAAAATAGTCCAATTCACCTTCACAACAAATCCAACTACCCAACTAGAAAATTAACCCTACACACAATTAAAATCTACCTCCTTGTGGGATCGACACTCGTTACCGTTAATCTATTCTACAATAGATTCGTGCGCTTATGAGTTCAATAAAATTTGCACAACACCAGAAACCATATTTCCAAAATGCAAAAAGAGAAATTATGGTACTTCGAACAATTTACATCATCGAATACCTATTAATGACTCAATAAGTTCTCACAGAAACCCTGATTAAGTTGAACAATAATTTTCAACAAATGACCCTCATATGAAGAAGATAAACAAATCAACAATACATGATCATGCACAAAAAAAAAAACTCTTAAAACAAGACATAATTATATAAATGGGCCAAAAATACAAGTTCCAGTATCTCCTCAACAATAAGGAATTCAATCTCAACTAACATCTAACCTAAGTTGTGTTATAGCTTCATCCACCATCCATCATAATTCACAAATGAGTTAGCTTAAAAAATATTGAAAAGCACGACAGCCACTCTTCTCAGGTCACAAAGACTCAACTCTTAACCAATAAAATTCACCAAAAATCCTCATTCCAGCAATCCACACCATTTACACTCTCCAGTCCATCATCCAAGTAATTAAGCAAAAGAAATAAAGAACTGACATGAATAGAAACTTACTATTCTCTCAGCCACCTACTGCACTTTAGGGGAGCAACTTCCATCTTTTTTCTTGTAAGCCAATATCCAGGCTTTACTATGGTTAATTTCTCGCTCAGAAACTCGGAGCTCTGACTTCTGCAACAATTCAAAAAAAATGAAAATGAAAACTGATTCGAAGCACCTTATTATTTGTATTAAAAATATTCTAAGTTTTTATTATAGTGGTTACTGAACTTACTTTGTTATGCAACAGCCCAGCATATCCTGTGCTGTCCAAATGATAATTATACACACTCTTCGCTCTTTTATCATTTGCTGCCTTACTTTCTTCTTACACAAAGTGTACATTGATTAAAATGGTTAAAGTACTCAATAAAATTATTAAACTTACAAAATTTTAAACATACCTGAAAGCCTTTAGATAAAACCTTATCAATAAAGCTCTTCCAATCTTATTTTTTAATGCCCTCATACTCATTTGGAGGCTTTTTTAGTGAATTGAAGTTGTTTGTATTAAGCAGAATATTCTCATTTGCCAACTTACATCTAAAGGCCCTTAATGCAACTCCCATCCATTTGAACACTTGGGATTTGGCCTTAAGACTCAACTTGAACTTGTCCTGAAAAATGAGTCCACAACATCTCCCTGATGTCCAGTGGCACTTTCCTCCAATCATCATATATTATTGGAATTCTTTCTTGTACAATCACCCTGATGTAATTCCTCAGATCGTTTCTCTTCTTTTCAACGAGAACTCTATATAAATTGTATGTGATCTCAGTCTTGTCACTAACTCATTTCTACAAGACTTTCTTCTTTGTAAGGTTTCATCTTAGTCTTCTTTTGAAATTTAGATCATATACCGACCCATTATTTTCTACTATATCTCCAACAAATCTGTAAAAGTATAAAATAGATAAGTACATTATATATCAATATAATATCCCAAAAAAATAAAATAATAAAAACAAATCAGTTGCTTAAATTTACTTGGAAGTAGTACTAACAAGTTACAACTTACAATAATTGAGTTATTCATTTTCTAGGTCTATATTTACATGAATATTGGATAATAGTGCATACAAATCCATGTCATCACACCCAGCCCCATTTGAATAATTACCTTTTTCATTCACTGAACAAACAATAGATTTACTATTATCTAGCTGGTCTTTCATATAAGACGCTTGCTTTGCATGACCAACTAGAATAAAATAATCCGATTTATAACTTATCTTGATCTAAATTAACCATAGTAAACCCGAATTCATCTATCATCTATCCAAACACACTTGAAAAGTATTATCTTAACTCCCAGATAATCAAGCTACCAAATTTCACCGACAACCCCATAAAAAGGCGTATCCCCAAAATATGGATTTTTGTCTTTTGAGCTTGAAATATGTAAAGCTTTGGCAATAACATGAACACCATTGTTTTGTGTAAAACGGTTGGTGTCCCAATCTCTTGTAGCAAAATTAAAACCATTAACACAGTAGCCTTCATATGTCACCACACTTGACCGCAGTTTATTTGCCAGCCACTATATTATTTCTTCAACCGCTACATTATTTACTTTATCAATTGTTACCTATTGTTTCAAATCATAAAACCATAGGAATTAGTTAAATAAGAAAAGTTTGTTCACATTTACTTGGATACTTTTACTAAACCCTAACTTTTTTTTCAACCAATCAACAAATGTATGAGAGTGCTCGATTGGCAACCATAAAGTTTTTTTAATTGTTAGGCTGTTTTGATTCAAATAAGGCCAAATGCTCTTTAAAATTATACTAACAGAATTAACAAAATTAAAAAAAGTGAACATAAATTAGGAAAAGTTTTAAGTCACATACTCTTTATATGGTTGAATCTTTGGGCTGTTCACCCGAACACATCGACGTACTTGCGCTAATGTAGGGGCATCAACCATCTTAATATTTACAGCTCCTAGTGGCCTTTCGACTATAAAATCAAATAAATAACCACTAGGCAGTCCAATTGATTCACAACTTGAAAGGTATTTAGTGCAAAATTCAAGTGCTTTCTCAGCAATTAGCACTCTACAATTCAACATTCAGGACAATTTCGATTGCGAACATAACCTTTTATAGGTTTCATTTCTCTGTCAAGTAGATACATCCATCGAAGATAAACCAGGCCATATAACCTAACTTCGTCCACTAGATGGACTGTCAAATGGATCATAATATCAAAGAAGGCAATTAGGAAGTATTGATCTAAATTATATAAAGTGATCTTAAGCTTGTTTTGCAATTGGTCGAGAGAATCAAGTTCTACTACTTTAAAACACAAATTAATTATGACAGATTTGACAATTTCAGGCAAATAATTTCAAATTGCCAATGATAGTAGTTGTTGCATTAAGGTATGAAAATCATTAGACTTAAGCCCGTGAATATGGTAATCATCCATTGAAACAGTATTTCTAAAGTTAGAACCAAATCATCAAGAACTTTGAAACCTTGTAAGGTTTCACAAAACATTTTTTTTTCTTTCTTACTTAAAGTGCATGAGGCAGGGGTAGGACTTTGTTTTGTTCATCAAAAGCTAATTCAATAGATATTTTGTTTAATTTCTCTCTGAGCTCTGGATGTGTAAGATCTTTTCTAGAATTAATTCCATCCTTTGTCTTCCTTGGTTGATGAAGTAAAGTGTGATATATGCTCTCACACATATTTTTCTCAATGTGCATCACATCTAGTACTTGATGGCGAACTAACAAGTATTTCTAATATTCCAAGTCAAAAAAGATTGATTTCTTTTTGTACAACAACCAAGTCAATTTATTAGGTGGCGAAGCTTGCCATCTCTAATTCTTTTATTTTCATGCCATGTTAAGTTATCAGCAGTTTGTGGTGATTGAAACATTCTTTTGAACCTAGAAATTACTGGAAAATACCATAACACACTTTCAGCATCTTCAAGCATATCCTTAAAAGATCTAGGATGTTTGTCACAATGCATGAAAGCATCACAAACCATGTCACCTAAATTTCTGTAATCTTGACATTTAAACAGTTGATTTTATGGCTGGTCTTGGCACTTTGCAAAGGTAGGTTCAGGACCCACCTCTGTAAATTAAAGAAAAGAATGAAAAAGATGAACAATTTGTGAAAGAATTTATTCTTTATATTATATCTTACAATGTTTGTGCAGTACATATTTATAGTACATAATTGATAATATAAAAGGAAGAATACATGACTTATGCATTTGATATAGTAATTTCATCAAACACGTGATGTGCCAAATCTTAGTGCACAAGTTATGTCTCTAACAGGTATACGACACAGGCCTATAATATTACCAATAATCTTGGTTGAGTCAATTCCAATAATATTTCCCATAATCTTAGCTAAGTCAATTTCAATACTCCACCCTAAATGATGAAGCATGGATGTTGTGAATGCCCAACTTGCCACTAAGATGATGAAATTGTACCTTTCCAAAGGCTTTCCTAAAAATATCAGCAATTTGATGAACAGGTGAAACATGTGCTATTTTGATCAATCCTGCTTAGATTTTCTCTCGAACAAGATGATAAGCCAATTCGATATGCTTGGTCATTTCATGAAACACTAGATTGGCAGTAATATGAAGAGCAGCTTTATTGCCACAATAGAGCTACATAGATCATTTAAAAGCCATTTTAGCCAAATTAATTTGCAAGTAGTGGAAGCTATAGCCCTATATTCTACTTCTGTCGTGGATCGAGCTATAATTGGTTGTTTTTTGCTTTTCCAAGAAAGACACAATATCCATTAATAGATCTTTAAGTTGTTGGACAGCTTTCCCAATCTAAATCGCAGTAAGCTTTCATTTGAAAAAAAACTATTATGAGATAATAATATCCCTTACTAAGAGAAGATTTAAAAAATGCTAAAATTCTATAAGCAAGCAAATGAGGATTAGAGACAAATTGACAAAGTTTTTGAACGGAATACACCAAATCTGTTCTAGTAATAGAGAGATAAAGGAAGAGTCAAACTAGTCTTCTAAAAAAAGCTTAGATCTTTTTAGGATATCACCATCGTCTGGATCCAGTTTTAAATTTTGCACCATTGGAAAATCAGTTAGTTTAGCACCAAGGAAGCCTGCATCATTCAAAATCTTTAAAGCATATTTTCGTTGAGATAAAAATATTCCTTTACTAGATCTAGCAACTTCAATTCCCAAAAAGTATTTCAAAATTCCAAGATCTTGAATTTGAAAATGGTTATGCAAGAAATCCATAAGAGCTTTTATGGCAATGTCATTATTACCAGTGATTATAATATCATCAACATATACCATTACCACAGTAATAGATGACCCTATTGTAGATGTGGGTAATAAATAATCATAATGAGATTGTTTAAATCCAGTAAGATGAAGGGCGGAAGAAAATTTTTCAAACCAATTACGAGAAGCTTGTTTAAAGTCGATAAACTGAATGCTTCCCCTATTGACAAAATCTTAGAGGAGGTTTCATGTAGACTTCGTCATTAAGATCTCCATGAAGAAAACCACTATAGACATCAAACAGTTGATATAAGGCCAATTTTTTATAGCTGCAACAGCACGAACACATCAAACAGTTGTTAGCTTAGCTACAGGGGTGAAAGATTCATAATAGTCCAAAAATTTTTTTCAATAAAGCCTTTAGCTACAAAGTGAGCTTTGTATCGTTCAACAGACTCTCCAACCAAAGCTTAATTTTATACGCCTATCTATAGTCAAAAGGCACATTTCCAGAAGGAAGCTGTGTAATGGTCCAAGTCTTGTTCTTATTGAGAGCTTGAATTTCATCAACCATAGCTTCTCGCCATTTTGAGTGCCTAATTGCATGAGTATAATATGTTGGCTCAACTTCTATAGAAATAGCAACTGTAAAAGCAAAAAATTTAGAAGAAAATGTATTATAAGATATTAATTTATGAAGATGATAAGGAACAGCTTTAGACTTAGAAATGCTTTGTAAAGGATAATGAGGTAATGATAATCCTGATGATATAAAGGTGGTCGATGAGTGCAAATGGAACGACAAGTGTATTAATGTCTGAGTCAGATGGCGATAGCTAATTTTCTTGATCAAGTGCAGGTAGTTGCAGATTTTTCTTGATCATTTGGTGGTGGCTGATTTTGATCAGTTGGTGGTGGTTGATACTAGACTCATTTGGTGTCTTGTTGATGACTTCATTCATTGGTATAGGCAAAAGAATTTAGGGTTGATTCTGCTCAAGATGTATCTCCTAAAAAGGAAATATTGTTTCCTAAAAAGTGACATCACGGATAGTGAATATGGTATGCTTTTCAAGATCATGTATGTTATAGCCACATCGAGCAAAAGGGTACCTAACAAAGATACCTTTAATTGCTCGAGGAACAAACTTATGTTTCTTGGGTGATAAATTTTGAGCATAACGAAAGCATCCAAACACACACAAATGGTCATAAGATGGCTTAGAATTATGAAGAAGTTCATGAGGAGTCTTACCTGAAAGATGAGGTGTAGGCATACGATTTATAAGATATGTTGCCATTAGAACACATTCACCCCAAAATTTGAGGGGTAAGCAAGCTTGAATGCAAAGAGCATGAACAGCTTCAAAGATGTGACGGTGCTTGCATTCAGCAACACCATTTTGTTGTGATGTGGCTACGTAAGTACGCTGATGCATAATGCCATGTTCATTAAAGAAATGAGACATAGATATAAATTCAAGTCCATTATCACTAAGCACTTTCTTAATAGAACGTTGAAATTGAGTTTTAATCATGGCATAGAAATTCTTTAAATGAATTAGAGTTTTAGATTTATGTCTCATCAAATAAAGCCAAGGGCAACGTGAATAATCATCAACAATAGTTAAGAAATAATTAGCACCAGATAAAGAAAAAACTGAATAATCACCCCAAATGTCAACATGAATTAAATCAAAAGGTTCATTACACCTATTATTTTTATTATAAACAGGAAAGCGATTGTGCTTAGATAAAAGGCACACATGGCAAAATAAATCATGACTAGAAAAAATGTTATTAATACTCTTAGCCAAATAAGGAAGTCGAGATGCAAATGGATGACCCAAGCCCCAATTCCATAGATCAAATGCAGGATATTGTTGAGTGAGCAAAACAGTAGGAAAAGAAATAGGATAATAGTAATAAAGTCCATTGTGTTCTTTACCCAGTCCGATCATCTATTTTAAGACAAGGTCCTGAAACACACAAAAGTCAAGAAAGAAAATAACAACACAATTTAAAGACTTAGTAATTTTACTGACAGATAAAAGATTAAATGAAAAATCAGGTACACTGAAAAATTTGTTAAGCCTGATTATTTCTAATAGATTGATATTCCTGAGATAGGAGGTTCGTGAAAAACTACCATTAGGCAAACGAACGAGTTTATGAGCAAAGACAGGTGCAACATGTGATAATGAATGTATGGATGAAGTAATATGGTTAGATTCACCAATATCAATAATCCAAGATGAAGAAGTAGAACTGGAATGATAAAAAGCAGAGTTACCCACGAGATTCGCTGCTGGTGGAATAGAGTTATGGTTGAGAATGGATATTAACTACTGATATTACTATACCATGAGGTGGGGAATTGCAACCTTGTTTGTAGAAGTAGGAATTACGGCGTTGTTTGTTAAAGGGGTATCGGTTGTTGTGGAAGCTGCATGAGCTTGTTTTGTTGCATAACCATGAAGTTTGTAGCATTATGCTTTAACATACCTAAGCTTACCACAATGTTCACACTTTAGTCACTACTTGCCCTTAGAATCACAATTTTGCGGATGAAATTTATCTTGATTGAATTCACCCTTGGCTACAAATTGTGCTACAGATTCAGGAAGGGGATTTGCATTAATATGAAGATATCTTTACTTTTCTTCTTGAATGAATGTGGAGTAAACCTTACTTAAGGTTGGCAGTGAACACATAATGAGAGTTTGACTTCGAAGTGCAGCATAAGAGTCATTTAACCCCATTCAGAATTGATAAACACGTTCTTGTTGTTGATATTCTTGAATCCCTTTGAGAGATCCGTTAGAACAATTGGGAATAAAAGTATAAGATGCAAGTTCATCCCTCAATTGCTTGTATCTTTATTTTTCAGGAAAAATGATTAATTAATTAACTGAAAATCTGAAGTTCATATTTTTATGACTATATCTCTCCGGTAATGGCGAAAAAAATAGCCACATGCATTTTAATTTTTTATATGTTTACAGCAATTAAATGATTTTTAAGGGACACACATGGAAATTTACTCCCCGGCTAAGTTAGGATTCAATTTCCCCACCCATCATAGAGGAAACCGAATTCCACAGTTTACAGCAATTGCAAATTCTATAGAATTTGATTTTCCCTTCATTATTGGAACAGAATGGTGGAAATTTAAGAGGACTTCGAATTCCACTTCTCTTCCTCCTACTCTCCTGTCAACCGGAAAAAGCCTAATTAGAGTATTTTTTCCTGAGCCCAATTTTTGGATTTGAGTAAGCTAATGAGAAATCGAAATTGAAAATTTATTTGAGAATTGAGTTTACAACTTTATTTATAAATAGAATTTTAATCTAACTCAAATAAAGCAGATAACTAGAATCCAAATCATAATTAAATAAGAAGTACAAACTAAACAAAATAATATTTTCTTCAGTAATAACGTGACGCAGTGTAGAAGCGGGCGTATCGGTGGTGAGATGGATCGGGTTTTGATGACTGGCTTCTTCTGGTCCTGATGGTGGTGATATTGATGGGAAAGGATGAAGATTGGTGGCGGTGGCAGCCGCGTAAGGTGGCTGTGAGGGTGGTTCAGTTTTTTCCTGTTTTTGGCTGGATTTTTTTTTTTATGGAATTAGTGGATGATGGAGAGAGGATTTGTGTATGGAGGGTGGTTAATGGTCACGAAAGCCCTGCTTAGCACAGAGAAAAGCTCTGACACCGAGCAAAGCTCTTATACCACTTGACGCAGTGTGGAAGCGATACTAGATGTCATTCTAGCGTACGTTCTTGAAACTCAAGAAAGAATAACTCTCAAAAGAGAAAACATCGAATTAGCGACAAAGATAAACCCAAAAGGGAATAATCTGAAATATTATTGATGAAAAGCTTGTAAGATGTTCCCATAAACTAAGATAACTAGCTTATTTATACTAGTAGCTATTAAATCCTAATCTTTCTCAAATAAGAAAAATAATCTAAAACTCTAATCAGACTATAATTACAAATATGACTCAAATAAGCTTAATCAAATAAGATAATTCCTAATAAAATACTAAATACTAAATTGACTCAAAATTTTAGAATTCCTAATTGATTATATTCCCTATGCTTCCTACATAACGGAGTTGTTGTTTAATAAAATTTCGGATAAGAAAAGGTATCTGAAAACAATAAAAATTTTGCGTATATAAACACCTGCATGTGCCGATGGAAAACCACTTTAACTTCTTCTTATGTTAAGCCTACCAGCTCTTTAGTTTAGTCCAATTTATTTCTGCTTTCTTTCTTCTCCGTATTCATCTTCATCTTTCTGTTTTGTTCCTAGAATACTTCTTAAAATTAAGGGAAAAAATAGGGCTGAAACTATGCCTGCTGCCGGAGGTTTTGATAAGGGCAATGGCAAAGGTTACCCAGGAAACCTTACCCCATTCGTCACAGTAACATGTATTGTTGCTGCCATGGGTGGTCTCATCTTTGGTTACGACATTGGGATTTCAGGTAATTATATTTACAGCTACTTGATAAATTCTCTTAGGTGCAGATTGTACTTTATTTGTTAGCGACTCGTATATCTTTTTTAGGTGCAGATGTCTGTACTTTATTCATTCATTGGGGACTCGTATTTATTTTTTTGACTCTCATATTTTTCTAAAAAAGATATATGTATTTTGTTTGTTCGGTTTTTTTTTTTAATGCTAATTATGATTTTAATGACTAATTAACAGGTGGTGTGACTTCAATGCCTTCTTTTTTGAAGAGGTTTTTCCCGTCGGTGTACAGGAATCAGCAGGCAAACTCATCAACGAATCAGTACTGTCAATACAACAGTGAGACGTTGACATTGTTCACGTCTTCGCTATACTTGGCTGCTTTACTATCATCACTCGTGGCATCATCCGTGACAAGAAAATTCGGAAGAAAAAAGTCTATGTTATTCGGTGGCGTCCTGTTTTTCGCTGGTGCCTTAATCAATGGCTTCGCCCAAGCCGTTTGGATGCTCATTGTTGGCCGACTTTTGCTTGGTTTCGGCATCGGTTTCGCAAACCAATCCGTGCCTTTGTACCTCTCCGAGATGGCCCCCTACAAATACAGAGGGGCCTTGAATATTGGGTTTCAATTGTCAATCACAATTGGAATACTCATAGCCAATGTGTTGAACTACTTCTTTGCTAAGATAAAGGGTGGCTGGGGATGGCGTTTGAGCTTAGGCGGTGCCATGGTCCCTGCCCTTATCATCACTATCGGCTCACTCGTCCTCCCGGACACACCTAATTCAATGATTGAACGTGGTCAGCGCGATGAAGCCAGAGAGAAACTTAGGAGAATCCGCGGCGTTAATGACGTGGATGAAGAGTTCAACGATCTTATTGCAGCCAGTGAAGCATCGAAGCAAGTTGAACATCCTTGGAGGAACTTGTTGAAAAGGAAGTATAGGCCTCACCTTACCATGGCCATGTTAATTCCATTCTTCCAGCAGTTCACTGGCATTAATGTGATCATGTTTTACGCTCCTGTTCTGTTCAACACAATTGGTTTCGGCAATGATGCATCACTCATGTCTGCCGTGATCACCGGCCTTGTCAATGCTTTCGCAACATTGGTTTCGATTTATGGTGTCGACAAGTGGGGAAGGAGATCTCTTTTCCTAGAAGGTGGTACTCAAATGTTAATCTGCCAGGTACTAGAAATTTGTTACCAACTGTTGATTCACCTTTTGTTTACATATGTGACACTTGCTAATTAACAATTTTCTTGTCTAAGGCTATTGTTGCTGCTTGCATTGGTGCTAAATTCGGAGTTGATGGGAATCCTGGAGAATTGCCCAAGTGGTATGCGGTTGTTGTTGTGCTTTTCATCTGCGTATATGTCGCTGGATTTGCCTGGTCTTGGGGTCCCCTCGGATGGTTGGTGCCTAGTGAAATTTTCCCGCTCGAAATCCGATCGGCAGCACAGAGTGTGAATGTTTCTGTCAACATGTTATTCACATTCGTGGTGGCACAAATTTTCTTGAACATGCTGTGCCATCTCAAGTTTGGCTTGTTCATTTTCTTCGCATTCTTCGTAGTGGTGATGTCCATTTTTATCTACTTCTTCTTGCCTGAGACTAATGGGATTCCGATTGAAGAAATGGGTCAGGTTTGGAAGAATCATTGGTTCTGGTCCCATTATGTAGGCGCAGATGATTTCGTCACCAATGGAGGCTTGGAGTTGCAGAAAGGAAGCAAAGCTATCAACAATGTTTAATGTTTGATCTGAAACTCTGGGATTTTCTATCTTTCTTTTTCAATGATGTTAATTTTTCAATTTTATAGTAGTAAATATATAACAATACTCTCTTTTTCATGGCAGTAATGTTTGTTAGAATTCCAAATATAATAATTTCTAGTTTAGTTTCGGGTTTAATCAGCGCCTTTCCTTGTTAATTTCTGTTTTGATTATTTTCCTCTTGTTATTCACTAGAAATCATCATCATGAAACATTTTTTTCCCACAAATTGTTTAGAATGCAACATTTTTTCCTTTAAGTTGTTTAGAGTTCTGACGTCGGAGGAAAAGATTGGCTAAAAAGTGAAATAACTTTAAGGGTTTTGACCTTCTTTAATCGGTCACTCGCATCTAAATTTTCGGATTCTAGAGAAAAATAGAGGGGCTATAAAGTATGAAGCATTCAAGCTTTCTTACCCTCTACTTTTTTCGGAAAAAAATAAAAAAGCCATAAACATAGCTTGTGTGAGACTTGATCATAAGAAAAAGAGAAGCATCAATAGAAGTATTGAACGTGCCTAGCCAATTTTGGAGGGGCTACATGATATTAAAAATTAAAGTTAGGTCACTTGTCAAATGCCAAGAATGTGCAATTTGCGTTATTCATGCATGCACCCCAAGTTAGCGTATTAAAAACAAAAGAGTATGATTTTGAATAATAGAGGCTCACCATACATTTCATTAAAATATCTAAGGATAATAACTTAGTTATATTATGCTCACAATCTTTATTTCAAATCAAACAAATGTTTTGACTCTTATTTAAAGGCAACTGATCAGTTAGTTAACAATGCCATAAGCATTTCTTCACCATGATATTATACTATATATTACCATCAACTTATTTCAATCTCTAAATATTAATTAAACATTGTTCCTTATATTAAAAAAATAAAAATTAAACATTGTTTGATTTAAACCTTTTTAAAGCTTATTTTTAAGTGACCATAGCTTTGACGGAGTGTTTAAGAGTCATGATTAACGTTGTATAACAGTATAAGTAAATCCTACGATAAGCCTAAACATGGGTTTTGGTCTTACACTAACAGAAAAATGGTCTTTACTGACGTTAAAATAGTGTCAGTAATGACTTTCAGTGACACTTGTTAATTGGCAGTCAGAACGCAATGACACTTATTTGTGGCATCACGAATATGGTGTGAATGATTACTATTACTACAGTATTACAACTTTTATGACACTATGGTGTTAGTAGTTACTATTATTACGAGCCAATTTTTTTTTCTTATAGAATGATGGCTCGTTTTACTTTTTTTTTCTTATAAAATGATGGTTCGTTTTATTATAGTATCACTAATATTATGACAATATGGTATTAGCAATTAATAATAATTATTAAATATCAATGGTTCGTTTCACTATAGTAGCACGAATATTATGACACTTTAGTGATAGTGTTTACTAAGACTTATTACATGTCAACAATTTGTTTTACACACCACGAATATGATATGATAGAATCTACTAATACTTTAGTGTCAATAATTAGTATTAATATGGTATCACTAAGATTATGACCCAATGGAGTTAATACCTGCTGATGCATTTTTTATTATCAATGACTATTTTGGTTAAATTTGTATTTTGGCATTTCGGTTGTTAGCCTACTATTTTCATTGCTTGTTTACTTTTACCATCAACTGATGTTATTCAAAGAAAATATTAAAATTAAACTGAACAATTAAATATAATATTCCCAATAAAATTTAAATAAGTATCAAATGAAACATACATCGCAAATATAGTTTGAAATAAACTATATTACGTATTCAGTTTGATAGTTTGCACAAATCAATTAATTCTCTTCAAGTGCAGTATATGGAATCAATTAATTAGTATGCTACACAAATCAAGTCCTGGATATTTACAACCAAAATTATACTTATAATTTATCTACTTATTGTGTGCTACCATTAACTTTTCAATTAACATGGCCCACTCATCGCGAAGTTGCAAAAGATCGTCCATAGTGGACTCATCACAGCTTTTGAACTTCAAAAATAAAACAACAAAGAAAAATACATATATTTTTAAATTTGTTCTAAAATAAAACTACAAAATATATAAGTTAGGAATTTAGATCTATCTTAAATAGATGTAGGCAATATTAAAATCTTAAAATTAATTAATTAACGACTTAATTGATTAAATTCTTTAATAAAGCAAAGCCTAAGAAAATCTTCACTATAATTATCTTTATTATATTAAAAACATAAAATTAATTAAACTGAATTAATTTTCGAAAAACACTGTTCACAGTTATTGTTCATGCATCACTGTTCACGCGTCACTGTTCACAGATTACCGTTCATCCTCATCAAAAATATTAATTTTGCCAAAAAATAATAAATTACAGAAATTAAAAGACATGGAGATTTTTACATGGTTCGGATTAATCAATCTTACATCCATGAGGCCACGCCCAGATGAAAAACAATTCACTAAGTTAAGATATTACAACCTATGGATTTACCAAACTTAAGACTCTCACTTAAGTTCCTCACCGTACAAGCTTACTCAACCTTAGACTGAATCTGCTTCTCTTGAATAACTACTCCCCTCTTAATCCACGATCCTCAAGGCACTTTACAAAGTGATCAATAGCGATTCTTCAAATCTTCAATGTCTAGTGATCCAAGATCCACATAGACTCTCCGCAGAGATGAGCAAAAATAGTTTGATTACAAGACTTGAATATAGAAGACAATATAAATAAATCAACACAACGTCATGTGCCAAATCCGGCTTTTGTGCTTTATGCTCTGTGTTGTGCATAATACTTCAATTATGAATCACCTCTCTTTATATAGACACTAGGGTTTCACAAAAATAGCAAGTCTTAAAAGACTTAGATTTTTTCCAAATAAGAAATTCTTTCCTCTTATAATTCCTATGAACCAGAATATGAATAAATCTGATATTCTTGCCTTGCTTGTCTCCCAAGGAATATTTAGAGCATTAATAAATTTCATGTTTGAAGTTATTCTTGTCTTCCTTATCTCCCAAGGAATATCTAGAGCATTAATAAATTTCCTGTTTGAACCAACTTCTGCTCTAAATAAATCCTACATGCCCATTATAGAATCCCACCATTAATTAACTTGCTAAATTAGACACCTAATTAAACTAGGAAACAAAATATTCCTCATAAATTGGAATCTCACTAAATTAGAGAATTAATAAATTAATCTCTTTTACAAGATATGCAATAAATAAATTTTCAATTTAATTAGACTTGCCATAAGATGCCAAATCTATAAATAATGGACCTAACAATATGCATATATTTTTAGATCTATTCTAATTAACATAAAAAAATCAAGAACATGCAAATAAACAGTATCACCACAGTGAGCAATAATTACCAAAGCTGCCTAACAAGCTGATAATTTATGATAATCATTTTGATTAACTGAATATTACTTTAAAAGCATAGCAAAACACACTAAAAGTTAGCATCAATTTTGCCAAACAACATCTTGAATGCATTTAACAAAATATTGATCGATTAAACAAAATTCTTAAGAAAGTTCATCCTAGAAGAATAAAGAAAATTCATCCTAGAAGAATAGTCAAAATCAATAAAAAAAAGATATCTCTGCAATGATCATATATGTTCAACTAATGAATCCGCCCACTCCATTCAAAACTATAGTAGGCTAAAATCTAGATATGTGTTGTAGCTTTTACCTAATAAATATGCCAAATAAAGTGCATTTGATTATCCTAAGCATGCAAAGTACTTCCTCTCATCCCTAGCTACTATATATACAAATATTGCAAATTCCAAGCATCAAACAACAAACAATTCACGCATTAAACATCTTCACAATTCATATAATTGACATGTAGTTTTTCATAAACAGTGGCATATGATCGATTAAACATAGTTCTTAAGGAAATTCATCCCACAATGCATTCAACATCTTCACAATTCATATAATTGACATGTAGTTTTTCATAAACAGTGGCATGTGATCGATTAAACATAGTTCTTAAGGAAATTCATCCCACAATGCATTCAACAAAATAATTAAAAAAAAAAGTATAGAGGAACTTACATTGTTTTCAAGAATGTGCAAATCTCGAACAACATTTGGAATGTACTTCATCACATAATAGCCACATTCAAAGGTGCTAGGTTGTTTTAGACACTACAAAAATAAAAATTATTTTCAAATAAACTTATAAAATTGACAATGAATATTATAAGTTTATTTCGTTAATACCTTGACACAGATCCATTGCACAGTCTTCTTTCTATTAGACTTCACTTGATGTATTGTTATCCCACTATAAGCAATAAACAACGGATGTCAATAAATTAATCCATAGCATAAAAAAATAAGAAAAATAAGTAAACTAATCAAACTTACTCATTCACCATCTACCTCAACTTATTATCAGGATCATCACCTAATGGATCAAGATAATATATTTTGCGCCTCACCATATCAATTGCTACTAGCACCTAGTGGCCACTAAACAAACAATTAGAATATTAATAAATAGATTACAAAATAAATTTAAATCATTCTGGCAAACAAAGAATATAGACAGAAAGTAAATAAATTATACACTGGGTTACATGTGAATACAATGATCTGGGCTATTTGTATCTTGTTCAAAAGGTCTAAAATGTAGGAAAACTTATTTGGGTAGCTTGGTTGAGTTGAATGTAACTTAGCTATACATCCAAATTGAATTGGAATGACATCCCAACCATTATCCATCTCCTTATACAAGTGCCTATGAAAAAAAGAAACTTGTATCACATATATTTGGATAATAGATAAATTAACACATCTCTAAAATTAGAAAACATAATAACATAAATTATGTTTTTTTCTTACTTGATCCATATCTCAATAACAGAGTTTGAGAACTCTGTAAACTCGATGACTTCATTGCAAATTTGTTCGTCCTATCTGTTCTCCAAATAGACATCAAAAGTTTGTAGATCATGTGCAATAGTAATCAACCGTGGTATAGAGCTCTCAATCATCAAAGAAAATATGCTCATTTGTGCACTCTTGTTTTCCTTTCTTGCTTTCACAACTCCACGAGTATTCTTTCTCAGAACAAGTTTCCTTGTTGTTGCTAGTTTTACAACAATGGGTACCTTTGTTGTTCCTTTCTATTCATACAAATTTACCATACCATTTGTTAGAGACTTTGGGCCATCAACTTTGTTGTTCCTTTCAATAACCCTTTCCAATTTTGATGGAGTTAATCTTAAAGATCTTCTTGGGGTGAGTTTTGAATTTGCTTCCCAATCTACTTAGGGTGGATTCTGTGCAAGAACTGGCAGGGGAAGTGTGTTGATCTTTTTGTCAAATTTTAGACTAACTTTGGGGTCATTGTTCACTGACTTTAGAGTAACTTTGGGGTTATTGGTCATTAACTTTGGAGTAACTTGGTGGGAGATCGACGATCTATCTCCATCTCTATCTTAACACTGCAACCACCTTTGGAGTTAGAAAAGTTAGAATTGCCAACTTCAGTGTTGCTGCAACCATTTATCCTTGTATTCATTTGATCTAATTGAGCTTGCATAAACTAATAACTCTCCTGATACATTCTCATTTCTCGCGCCAATTCAGTGGGATCATGAATATTGAAGCACATTGATGGGGTGATGATGACCCAATCTTTGCACTCGACTTCCATTAGGCTTCTTCTAAAGGGCTTTGCCTAGGATATCATTTGGTCCTTGGGATTGGAATGTTCCCTGCTAAACCTAGCCTTTTAGCTCACTCTACAAAATAAATACAAAAAGATTTGATCAAAATTTAAGGGGAAAAAAAAGAGCTTACATGATTACAGCTCAAACATACATCTCATTACCAACATCTAACAAAAGAAACAAAGCAACCCAATCTATTAATTTAAATGAACTTGGATTATTATTCATTAATATTCATCAAAAACAAAAAAGAAACCAGAAACAATTGCAGGCCTTGAATCAAACAAACTTAATCCATGTGAGTAATCAAGTTTAACTGATTTACTAGCACAAATTAGCAAGAGATTTTGCCATTGCCAAGTTCATATCTTTGCAATATAACCTAAAAGCTCAAACTTGCCATCACTCCAGCAACTTTGGGAATCGTAACATGAATTGCTATTCAGTTCATATCAAGTTTAATTGATTTACTATTCAGTTCATCAGATGCCATCTAGAGCCCAGATGTCAAGTGTTAGAAAGTGTGTATTTATAAAGGATAAAATGGTCATGTTACACTTCAAGTCTCACTAACATCCCTACTTTTATGTATTTAAGTCCTTTGCACTTTAATTGTGTGTGTTTAAGTATTTTATGTATTTCAAGGAAATTCTAGCCATTTCACAATTAACGAGACATCGGACAGCATTTTTAAATTCAGGACAGTCGAAAATCTTAGAAGAAGCATAAAAGAAAAATGGCACTGTTCACGTATACGGTACTGTTCATGTATACGGTACTGTTCACTAATCATGTATGACACTATTCACATATATGTACGATGACGTGGCATTGACCAATGACATGTCATTGACTAGTGACGTGGCAGCATTTAATTGGACGATTGATGTGGCATTGACTGCTTATGTGGTGTTGACTGATGATGTGGCGCTGACAGATGACGTAGCAGTGTATTATTGGGCTGAAAAAATGAGCTTACGATAGAAGCAATGCACTTGATCAAGGTTGGTTGACTTTGATGATGACCGATGACGTGGTAGAAAATTATTGGACTCCTTGGCTTAAGTTACATGCAACACACTGAATCATAGTTGCTGATGATGTGTTCCAAGCAATCAGAGCTTGCCACGTAGTACAATCCTGAGTGTTCGAATTGATTTCATCCAATGGCCATGATTTACTAATTATATCCATAAAAGAGAGGCTCCCCCCTAATTTGACACCCTTTAATCCATTTTTGGAGTCCATTTTCTGTAATTCCCTCTCCATCTTGTATTTTTTCGTATTTTAATAAAATACCCATTTTACCTCTAGTTCAAATAATGAGTAGCAAATTTTCTTTCAAGCTTGGGTTGAAGGTAAAGTCTCAACATGTTCCATGGGCTAATTTGGTAAATTTACTTTCTTCTCCCCTCTGATTTATATGACTTTTTTGACTTTTCGTCGACAAATAGTAATAATCTTGTCCGGATTTTGCACTAGTACTACCGTCTTCCTAGTGCAAGATTATTAGTGTTTGGCACGATAAGCACTTAGCACCATATTTATTAGAGTGTAGTTCATGAGGAGTGGAAACCCCCCTCATGATTTAATTGGCACTAATAAGGAATATTAAGCCCATGGTGCATGTTGATGCAGATCTAGATACCCAAGTGCTTTATCCACATAGTTTTATCTCTAATTTATTCCCACCATTTTAATTTAAATTTTAGAATAGTCCAAATCACCTTCACAACAAATCCAACTACCCAACTAGAAAATTAACCCTACACAATTAAAATCTACCTCCTTGTGGGATCGACACTCGTTACCGTTAATCTATTCTACAATAGATTCATGCGCTTACGAGTTCAATAAAATTTGCACAACACCAAACACCATATTTCCAAAATGCAAAAAGAGAAATTATGGTACTTCGAACAATTTACATCATCGAATACCCATTAATGACTCAATAAGTTCTCTATAAACCCCGATTGAGTTGAGCAATAATTTTCAACAAATGACCCTCATATGAAGAAGATAAACAAATCAACAATACATGATCATGCACAAAAAAAAAAAAACTCTTAAAACAAGACATAATTATATAACTGGGCCAAAAATACAAGTTCCAGTATCTCTTCAACAATAAGGAATTCAATCTCAACTAACATCTAACCTAAGTTGTGTTATAGCTTCATCCACCATCCATCATAATTCACAAATGAGTTAGCTTAAAAAATATTGAAAAGCACGACAGCCACTCTTCTCAGGTCACAAAGACTCAACTCTTAACTAATAAAATTCACCAAAAATCCTCATTCCAGCAATCCACACCATTTACACTCTCTAATCCATCATCCAAGTAATTAAGCAAAAGAACTAAAGAACTCACATGAATAGAAACTTACTATTCTCTCAGCCACCTACTGCACTTTAGGGGAGCAACTTCCATCTTTTTTCTTGTAAGCCAATATCCAAGCTTTACTACGGTTAATTTCTCGCTCAGAAACTCGGAGCTCTGACTTCTGCAACAATTCAAAAAAAATGAAAATGAAAACTGATTCGAAGCACCTTATTATTTGTATTAAAAATATTCTAAGTTTTTATTATAGTGGTTATTGAACTTACTCTATTATGCAACAGCCCAGCATATCCTGTGCTGTCCAAATGATAATTATACACACTCTTCGCTCTTTTATCATTTGCTGCCTTACTTTCTTCTTACACAAAGTGTACATTGATTAAAATGGTTAAACTACTCAATAAAATTATTAAACTTACAGAATTTTAAACATACCTGAAAGCCTTTAGATAAAACCTTATCAATAAAGCTCTTCCAATCTTATTTTTTAATGCCCTCATACTCATTAGGAGGCTTTTTTAGTGAATTGAAGTTGTTTGCATTAAGCAAAATATACTCATTTGCCAACTTACATCTAAAGGCCCTTAATGCAACTCCCATCCATTTGAACACTTGGGATTTGGCCTTAAGACTCAACTTGAACTTGTCCTGAAAAATGAGTCCACAACATCTCCCGGATGTCCAATGGCACTTTCCTCCAATCATTATATATTATTGGAATTCTTTCTTGTACAATCACCCAGATGTAATTCCTCATATCGTTTCTCTTCTTTCCAACTAGAACTCCATAGAAATTGTATGTGATCTCAGTCTTGTCACTAACTCATTTCTACAAGACTTTCTTCTTTGTAAGGTTTCATCTTAGTCTTCTTTTGAAATTTGGATCATATACCGACCCATTATTTTCTACTATATCTCCAACAATCTGTAAAAGTATAAAATAGATAAGTACATTATATATCAATATAATATCCCAAAAAAAATAAAATAATAAAAATAAATTAGTTGCTTAAATTTACTTGGAAGTAGTACTAACAAGTTACAACTTACAATAATTGAGTTATTCATTTTCTACGTCAATATTTACATGAATATTGGATAATAGTGCATACAAATCCATGTCATCACAGCCTGCCCCATTTGAATAATTACCTTTTTCATTCACTGAACAAACAATAGATTTACTATTATCTAGCTGGTCTTTCATATGAGACGCTTGCTTTGCATGACCAACTAGAATAAAATTATCCGATTTATAACTTATCTTGATCTAAATTAACCATAGTAAACCCTAATTCATCTATCATCTATCCAAACACACTTGAAAAGTATTTTCTTAACTCCCAGATAATCAAGCTACCAAATTTCACCGATAACCCCATAAAAAGGCATATCCCCAAAATAGGGATTTTTGTCTTTTGAGCTTCAAATATGTAAAGCTTTGGCAATAACATGAACACCATTGCTTTGTGTAACACAGTTGGTGTCCCAATCTCTTGTAGCAAAATTAAAACCATTAACACAGTAGCCTTCATATGTCACCACACTTGACCGCAGTTTATTTGCCAGCCACCATACTATTTCTTCAACCACTACATTATTTACTTTATCAGTTGTTACCTATTGTTTCAAATCATAAAACCATAGGAATTAGTTAAATAAGAAAAGTTTGTTTACATTTACTTGGATACTTTTGCTAAACCAAACGAAGTTAATCTAACTTTTTTTTCAACCAATCAACAAATGTATAAGAGTGCTCGATTGGCAACCAAAAAGTTTTTTTAATTGTTAGGGTGTTTTTATTGCAATAAGGCCAAATGCTCCTTAAAATTATACTAATAGAATTAACAAAATTAAAAAAAGTGAACATAAATTAGGAAAAGTTTTAAGTCACATACTCTTTATATGGATGAATCTTTGGGCTGTTCACCCGAACACATCGACGTACTTGCGCTAATGTAGGGGCATCAACCACCTTAATATTTACAGCTCCTAGTGGCCTTTCGACTATAAAATCAAATAAATAACCACTAAGCGGTCCAATTGATTCACAACTTGAAAGGTATTTAGTACAAAATTGAAGTGCTTTCTCAGCAATTAGCACTCTACAATTCAACCTTCAGGACAATTTCGATTGCGAACATAACCTTTTATAGGTTTCATTTCTCTGTCAAGTAGATACATCCATCGAAGGTAAACCAGGCCATATAACCTAACTTCTTCCACTAGATGGACTGTCAAATGGATCATAATATCAAAGAAGGCAATTAGGAAGTATTGATCGAAATTGTATAAAGTGATTTTAAGCTTGTTTTGCAATTGGTCGAGAGAATCAAGTTCTACTACTTTAAAACACAAAGAATTAAAAAAGAAACACAAATTAGTTATGACAGATCTGACAATTTCAGGCAAATAATTTCAAATTGCCAATGATAGTAGCTGTTGCGTTAAGGTATGAAAATCATTAGACTTAAGCCCGTGAATATGGCAATCATCCATTGAAACAATATTTCTAAAGTTAGAACCAAATCATCAAGAACTTTGAAACCTTGTAAGGTTTCACAAAACATTTTTTTTTCTTTCTTACTTAAAGTGCATGGGGCAGGGGTAGGACTTTGTTTTGTTCATCAAAAGCTAATTCAATAGATATTTTGTTTAATTTCTCTCTGAGCTCTGGATGCGTAAGATCTTTTCTAGAATTAATTCCATCCTTTGTCTTCCTTGGTTGATGAAGTAAAGTGTGATAGATGCTCTCACACATATTTTTCTCAATGTGCATCACATCTAGTACTTGATGGCGAACTAACAAGTATTTCCAATATTCCAAGTAAAAAAAGATTGATTTCTTTTTGTACAACTACCGAGCTGCATCCCCATCACCATCACCCTCACCACATTTTCGCATTTTTTTGACTTTTTTCCTAAACTTGGCGTCAATGTCCGTCACCTAGTTTAAGATCTTCGTACTAGACAAACATTTAGGCGGGTCGTCAAGAAACCTACTATAACGCATATATGACATTTTCCGACTATGGGGTAATTAACACGCACATTTGTTTATCCCACAAACTGGACAATCATAGAATCCCTGAACAAAGAACTCGAACAAGTTCCCGTATGCTGAAAAGTCACTAATTGTCCACATCAACACAACCTGTAAATTAAAAGTTTATTTTTTATATGTATCAAACACATCAATACCTACATCCCATAGCGTTTTCAAGTCCTCAATCAAAGGTACTAGGCATACATCTATATCATTTCCATGCTATTTAGAGCCAAATATCAGTAGAGTCAACATCATAAACTTCCTCTTCATACACAACCATAGAGGAAGATTATATATTATCAATGCAACAGGCCAGCAACTATAAGTCGTGCTTAGTGTGCTATATGGGTTAATCCTATTAAATGATAAAGTCAATCGAAGATTTCTCGGCTGTTGGGTAAAATCAGGCCATTTATTGTCAATAAGCTACCAAGCCAGTGAATTTATTAGGTGGCGAAGCTTGCCATCTCTAATTCTTTTATTTTCATGCCATGTTAAGTTATCAGCAGTTTGTGGTGATTGAAACATTCTTTTGAACCTAGAAATTACTGGAAAATACCATAACACACTTTTTAGGCACCCCCATTCTAATTTTTTTGGATCCATCTTTTCTTATTTGCCACCTAGATGCTCCACAACTTGGGTATTTAGTAAGATTTTTTAACTCATTCCTATAGAGAATGTAATCATTTGGACAAGCATGTATTTTCTTATAATCTAAGCCTAATACCTTCATTGATTTTTTGGCCTCATACATTGACTTAGGCATATTATGTTCATTTGGTAATATCTCAATAAGGACTTCCCATAAAGCTGAAAACCCACTGTCAGACAAGCCATAATGTCCTTTTATATTGTACAATTTCATTAGACCCAAAAGCTTTGAAAGCTTTGAACCGAAATATGAGGGCTTTTCAGCATCTTCAAGCATATCCTTAAAAGATCTAGGATGTTTGTCACAATGCATGAAAGCATCATAAGCCATGTCACCTAAATTACTGTAATCTTGACATCTAAGCCGCTGATTTTGTGGCTGGTCTTGGCACTTTACAAAGGTAGGTTCAGGACCCACCTCTGTAAATTAAAGAGAAGAATGAAAAAGATGAACAATTTGAGAAAGAATTGATTCTTTATATTATATCTTACAATGTTTGTGCAGTACATATTTATAGTAAATAATTGATAATATAAAAGGAAGAATACATGACTTATGCATTTGATATAGTAATTTCATCAAACACGTGATGTGCCAAATCTAAGTGCACAAGTTATGTCTCTAACAGGTATACGACACAGGCCTATAATATTACCAATAATCTTGGTTGAGTCAATTCCAATAATATTTCCCATAATCTTAGCTAAGTCAATTTCAATACTCCACCCTAAATGATGAAGCATGGATGTTGTGAATGCCCAACTTGCCACTAAGATGATGAAATTGTACCTTTCCAAAGGCTTTCCTAAAAATATCAGCAATTTGATGAACAGATGAAACATGTGCTATTTTGATCAATCCTGCTTAGATTTTCTCTCGAACAAGATGATAAGCCAATTCGATATGCTTGGCCCTTTCATGAAACACTAAATTGGCAGTAATATGAAGAGCAGCTTTATTGCCACAATAGAGCTGCATAGATTGTGGATGTGAAACTCCAAGATCATTTAAAAGCCATTTTAGCCAAATTAATTTGCAAGTAGTGGAAGCTATAGCCCTATATTCTACTTCTGTCGTGGATCGAGCTATAATTGGTTGTTTTTTGCTTTTCCACGAAATAGGACTTTTTCCAAGAAAGACACAATATCCATTACTAGATCTTTAAGTTGTTGGACAGCTTTCCCAATCTAAATCGCAGTAAGCTTTAATTTGAAAAAAAACTATTATAAGATAATAATATGCCTTTACTAAGAGAAGATTTAAAAAATGCTAAAATTCTATAAGCAAGCAAATGACGATTAGAGACAAATTGACAAAGTTTTTGAACAGAATACACCAAATCTGTTCTAGTAATAGAGAGATAAAGGAGGAGTCAAACTAGTCTTCTAAAAAAAGCTTAGATCTTTTTAGGATATCACCATCGTCTGGATCTAGTTTTAAATTTTGCACCATTGGAAAATCAGTTAGTTTAGCACCAAGGAAGCCTGCATCATTCAAAATCTTTAAAGCATATTTTCGTTGAGATAAAAATATTCCTTTACTAGATCTAGCAACTTCAATTCCCAAATAGTATTTCAAAATTCCAAGATCTTTAATTTGAAAATGGTTATGCAAGAAATCCATAAGAGCTTTTATGGCAATGTCATTATTACCAGTGATTATAATATCATCAACATATACCAATACCACAGTAATAGATGACCCTATTGTAGATGGGGGTAATAAATAATCATAATGAGATTGTTTAAATCCAGTAAGATGAAGGGCGGAAGAAAATTTTTCAAACCAATTACGAGAAGCTTGTTTAAAGTCGATAAACTAAATGCTTCCCCTATTGAAAAAATCTTAGAGGATGTTTCATGTAGACCTCTTCATTAAGATCTCCATGAAGAAAACCACTATAGACATCAAACAGTTGACATCAGGCCAATTTTTTATAGCTGCAATAGCAAGAACACATCAAACAGTTGTTAGCTTAGCTACAGGGGTGAAAGATTCATAATAGTCCAAACCTTCTTTTTTAGTAAAGCCTTTAGCTACAAAGTGAGCTTTGTATCGTTCAACAGACCCCCCAACCAAAGCTTAATTTTATACGCCTATTTATAGTCAATAAGCACCTTTCCAGGAGGAAGCTATGTAATGGTCCAAGTCTTGTTCTTATTGAGAACTTGAATTTCATCAACCATAGCTTCTCGCCATTTTGAGTGCCTAATTGCATGAGTATAATATGTTGGCTGAACTTCTACAGAAATAGAAACTGTAAAAGCAAAAAATTTAGAAGAAAATGTATTATAAGATATTAATTTATGAAGATGATAAGGAACAACTTTAGACTTAGAAATGCTTTGTAAAGGATGATGAGGTAATGATAATCCTGATGATATAAAGGTGGTCGATGAGTGCAAATGGAACGACAAGCGTATTAATGTCTGAGTCAGATGGCGATAGCTAATTTTCTTGATCAAGTGTAGGTAGTTGTAGATTTTCTTGATCATTTGGTGGTGGCTGATTTTGATCAGTTGGTGGTGGTTGATACTAGACTCATTTGGTGTCTTGTTGATGACTTCATTCATCGGTATAGGCAAAAGAATTTAGGGTTGATTCTGCTCAAGATGTTTCTCCTAAAAAGGAAATATTGTTTCCTAAAAAGTGACATCACGGATAGTGAATATGGTATGCTTTTCAAGATCATATATGTTATAGCCCCATCGAGCAAAAGGGTACCTAACAAAGATACCTTTAATTGCTCGAGGAACAAACTTATGTTTCTTGGGTGATAAATTTTGAGCATAACGAAAGCATCCAAACACACACAAATTGTCATAAGATGGCTTAGAATTATGAAGAAGTTCATGAGGAGTCTTACCTGAAAGATGAGGTGTAGGCATACGATTTATAGGATATGTTGCCATTAGAACACATTCACCCCAAAATTTGAGGGGTAAGCAAGCTTGAATGCAAAGAGCATGAGCAGCTTCAAAGATGTGACGGTGCTTGCATTCAGCAACACCATTTTGTTGTAATGTGGCTACGCAAGTACGTTGATGCATAATGCCATGTTGATTAAAGAAATGAGACATAGATATAAATTCAGGTCCATTATCACTAAGCACTTTCTTAATAGAACGTTGAAATTGAGTTTTAATCATGGCATAGAAATTCTTTAAATGAATTAGAGTTTTAGATTTATGTCTCATCAAATAAAGCCAAGGGCAACGTGAATAATCATCAACAATAGTTAAGAAATAATTAGCACCAGATAAAGAAAAAAATGAATAATCACCCCAAATGTCAACATGAATTAAATCAAAAGGTTTATTACACCTATTATTTTTATTATAAACAGGAAAGCGATTGTGTTTAGATAAAAGGCACACATGGCAAAATAAATCATGACTAGAAAAAATGTTATTAATACTCTTAGCCAAATAAGGAAGTCGAGATGCAGATGGATGACCCAAGCCCCAGTTCCATAGATCAAATGCAGGATATTGTTGAGTGAGCAAAACAGTAGGAAAAGAAATAGGATAATAGTAATAAAGTCCATTGTGTTCTTTACCCAGTCCGATCATCTATTTTAACACAAGGTCCTGAAACACACAAAAGTCAAGAAAGAAAATAACAACACAATTTAAAGACTTAGTAATTTTACTGACAGATAAAAGATTAAATGAAAAATCAGGTACACTGAAAAATTTGTTAAGCCTGATTATTTCTAATAGATTGATATTCCTGAGATAAGAGGTTTGTGAAAAACTACCATTAGGCAAACAAACGAGTTTATGAGCAAAGACAGGTGCAACATGTGATAATGAATGTATGGATGAAGTAATATGGTTAGATTCACCAATATCAATAATCCAAGGTGAAGATGAAGGACTGGAATGATAAAAAGCAGAGTTATCCATGAGATTTGCTGCTGGTGGAATAGAGTTATGGTTGAGAATGGATATTAACTGCTGATATTACTATACCATGAGGTGGGGAATTGCAACCTTGTTTGTAGAAGCAAGAATTACGGCGTTGTTTGTTAAAGGGGTATCGGTTGTTGTGGAAGCTGCATGAGCTTGTTTTGTTAAATAACCATGAAGTTTGTAGCATTATGCTTTAACTTACCTAAGCTTACCACAATGTTCACACTTTAGTCACTACTTGCCCTTAGAATCACTATTTTGTGGATGAAATTTATCTTGATTGAATTTTCCGTTGGCTACAACTAGTGCTGCAGATTCACGAAAGGGATTTGCATTAATATGAAGATATCTTTACTTTTCTTCTTGAATCAATGTGGAGTAAACCTTACTTAAGGTTGGCAGTGAACACATAATGAGAGTTTGACTTCGAAGAGCAGCATAAGAGTCATTTAACCCCATTTAGAATTGATAAACACGTTCTTGTTGTTGATATTCTTGAATCCCTTTGAGAGATCCGTTAGAACAATTGGGAATAAAAGTATAAGATGCAAGTTCATCCCAAAAGGCCTATAATTTTGTGTAGTAAGTAGTTACGGATGACTGCTCTTGGAAAAGAGTGCATATAGCACATTTGATTTGAAGCACTCTAGCAACGCTTTCTTGTAAAAAATGATTGTAGAGATCATCCCAAACTTCTTTAGTTGCATCAGCATAAATAATGCTATTAGCAATATTATGAGTTATAGAATTCAATAACCAAGAAAATACCATATCCTTACAGCGCTCGCACTCTGCAGCCTCAGAGCCCCCTAGTTTCAAGATGGTTCCATTGACAAATCCCATCTTATTTTTAGCTGACAACGCCATTCGGATAACTCGACGCCAATTGGGATAGTTATCGCTGATAAGGAGTTGAGATACTAGAATAGTACCTAGATTATTAGAGAGATGAAGATAATATGGAGGTATGATTTTGAGTGACCAAACCAGTGGATCTACCGGGATCGATTGCGGGGCTGGATTCAATACGCAGGATGAAATTAAAGAAATCAAAGCTCTAATATCATGTAAATGAAAGAAAAGAATGAAAAAGATGAACAATTCATGAATGAATTGATTCTTTATATTATATCTTACAATATTTATAGTACATAATTGATAATATAAAAGGAAGAATACATGACTTATACATTTGATATAGTAATTTCATCAAACACGTGATGTGCCAAATCTTAGTGCACAAGCTATGCCTTTAACGGGTATAAGACACAGGCCTATAATATTGCCAATAATCTTGGCTGAGTCGATTCCAATAATATTGAAAATAATCTTGGCTGAGTCAATTCCAATGACTTCACCATGCCAATTCCAAACTAAATATTTTTCTAGAAATCCTTTTTTAAATAGATGTATATTCACTTTTTCGGGAGTCAAAATCTCCATTACAGCAAGAGGTACAAGGACATCTAATCGATGTTCTATTTTCAAAATTAAGAATGGAAAACTCCAAGAAATCATTAACCCCATCATAATACTCATCGAATAATCTATCACAGAATATCCAAGTTTTGTCCATATCATGTATTTTTACTTGTTCATTTATTAGATATTGTTAGCCTAATTTGTTTAATTAAATTGACCAAATAACTTCAAACTTTTTAGGTTTAAATTAAAAATACAAATTCCAAAACAAAGCTAAGTTTTGTTTGTTTAAAGTCACTTAAATATATGTACATGTTCAACAAGCCAACAAAACATGCCATACGCATTTTTTAAAACTTCACTTTCACAGTAGAATGAACAAAAGTATTTGTATATCAAACAAACAAACAATTGATTTCAAAATAATCTATACAACAAAAATGAAACTAAAACCATGCATGTAAATAATTAAAAAGCGACAATACAAGTAAAACTCAGAACACAACAATATTAGAAACTTATAAAAAGTGAGTGATTTGTAAGACTTACCAAATGAAGACAACTTTTATACCAAATACTTTTGCGATCCTTCAGTAGCGAGAGATAGAACTGAACATATTCATTCAAGGTATTAGAACTAATCAATTGAAAGAAACATGCAAGATATGACAAAAAGCAATAACAAACTCAATAATGCAATACTAAAAAGCAAACAAAAGTTTCCTATACAAAAACAAAAGTTTCCTTTCAAAAAATTATTAATTTAAAGATTATAAAAAAATACAAATAAAAAACAAACAAGCTGTCTGCCATATTCAATAAAATATTCAAACAAGTTTAAGATAATTCTAAATTAATTTCACAAGTCAACTAAAAAAATTGTCAAAATGCTTGATATGGAGATGATTATCAAGCTATTTGAGGCTAATTTTGTTTGGTTTGAAGAAATGATCGAGAGAGATGAGCGGAGAAGAGGAGGAGGATCTGAGATGAGAGGAGAGGGAGTGGAGAAGATGGGATAGGAAATTTTAATTTCCATTGTTTGGTTTGGTAAAGGATTCTAAATGGAAAAGGATAGGTTAGTTTTTACTTGGACAATTTTACCCTTTGCTTAAGATTTTAATATTTGTTATTAAGTAAAATTAAAAAATCAAAATAAACTTACAAAATCATAATTAGGAAAAAGTCTAAATTAATTAATCAATTACATTATTTAGTGGATTTGAAATTTTTCTAAAAAATATTAAATTATAAATTAATTGAATCTAAAAATAGAAAACTAAAACAAGTAGAATTGAAAGAAAATTTTTATTATGAATTGAATTGAATTGATCTTTGTTAATTTTCTCTATGTTTATAGTTTACAAATAAAAGTATAATAAATATATATCATATAAAAGATAATCTTTCATTTGGTTTTCAA
>JASUUF010000080.1:0-81934 GCA_030449835.1 Clausena lansium | reverse complement strand
TGCCATTCAGCCACCTAATTGGGATTTGCCTTTCAAATTATGTGTGATGCATTTAATTATGATATAGAGCGCTTTAGGACAAAGAGCTAGACTTGCCTTATGTTATCATTATTATACTAGTAATGACACTCAATGTGCACAGCTTGAATTATTCAACTATAGAAAAGAAATGCTAGTCGTGGTGTTTGTATTAGATAAATTTAGATCTTATCTTATAGGTTATAAAGTGATTTTTTTTTACTAATCATGTCGCTTTAAAATATTTGTTTACCAAGAAAGATGCTAAGGCAAGATTAGATTCCGTTGGGTGTTACTTTTGCGGGAATTTTGACATTTGAATTTAGGGATAAAATGGGTTACGAAAATATTATGGCGAGATCATTTGTCTTGTCTTGATCTTAAATTTATTCCGGAGTCTTACTTTGAATGATTTTTTCCCAGGATAGACAACTTACTTATAAGTAAATGTTTTGCCACCTTGGTTTGCTGATATAGTTAATTATCTGTTACAAGTCAAATCCACGAACAGACCAAGCGAAGATAGAACAAAAGTTTTAGGCCGAAGTGAAGAATTTCTTTTGGGACAATCCATTATTTATTTAAATATTGTCTTGATCAGATTATATTAAAGATGTATTTCTGGAGAATGAATTCCAAAGTAGCTAAGTCACCTTTACTATGGCTTGAACAAGCTTGTGGAGAGCCATTTTAATGCTAAAAGGCATTCTACAAAATTTTTTAGGTATGGTTTTAATCAGCTTTGTCTTTTTCATGTTGCTTATATTTTGCATTTCTATGTGTGATAGGTGCTGTGCATGGCTAGCTTATTCAAAGAAGAGCAGGATGCCATTAATCTAATAAAGTTTATTAGAGATCTTATGATATATAAATTGTGGATTTATTAGGACCTTTTATCAAAATCTTTTGGTTTTCATTACATATTGAATTCAAGATAGATTATATATCAGAAGTGAGTTGAAGGTCTTCCATGCAAAACCAGTCCTTATAGGGATATGGTAAAATTTTTTGAAGAGTAACATTTTTATCTCATTTTGGTTTCCCTAGAACTATAATTAGCAGTGATAGTAGTACCCTATTTTGCAATAGATACCTTTTAAAACACTTACAGACAAATATTCAATTACACCTAAGGTTGCCACCCACAATACCATCCCTGAACGATGCGTTGATAAGGGATTCATTCGAGAAATCAGAAATAAATTCTAGAAAAAAATTGTTAGGCATAGATGAGAAAGAAGTTGATCTTTGATGCATATTGGTGCATTATGCGCATGTAAGGACCCAGCTTTCAAAACACCAGGTAGGATGTCTTTACATGTAGACTTGTGTATGGGAAAAGCATGCTCCATCTACAGGTAGAGTTAGAGCATCGTGCATATTGGGCTATCAAGAAATTCAATTTTGACATGCAACCAGTTTGGTTCTCAAGAAGATTACGACTAGCAGAACTTGAAGAGATAAGGAATGATGCTTATGAGAATGCCAAGATTACAAACGGTGCATAAAAAGTCTTTCATGACAAGCACATTTAAAGAAATCCTTTACAGGAGTCGAAAGTACTTTATATAATTCAGTGCATCTCTTTCCCGGGTAAGTTACTTTTCGATAGTGCAGGTCCTTTCATAATTGTGCCGTCTTCCCTTATGGCACTATTGAATAAATCCAAAGAATAGTGACATATTTAAAGTTAATGGACAAAGATTGAAATCATATTTGGATTTGTCACGAGAATCGGGGAGGAGATGGTTGAGTGATCTATCTATTAAACTAAGTCTTTATTATATTATTTGTTTTATTCATTTTTATTAGTGTTATTTTATTTCTAGTTTCTTTCTTAATAATATGTTTATTTTGTTTTGTTTTTATTTATAATTTCTAGTTTTCATTTAGCGCTGTCAAAAGAATTATATTCCCTTGACTTATTTTCTATTTTTTTGTCACTTTTTATTTCCTCATATCTTGTGCATTTGCATCTATGCATGAATATTATGACATTAGGACAATGTTTAGGAGCAGTTTCAGGAGTAAATTATCTTACTAAAAAAAAATAAAAAAATAAAATTTCAAGGCATTTTGTGTGATCTTTTGATATTGGACTGACATTACCAAACACTCGAATTTTTGTATTCATCTTATCTTTGACTTTGGGTTATTTTACACCACCATTTTCTACTTTGTATGTTGATCATTGGCTGACAAGTGTGAATTAAGAGATTTGATGAGTGAAATTGATTGAGTTATTTGAAGGAATGTACGTATCGTAATAAGTTCAAGTGATTTTCAGGCCCTCTTACTTTTCTTGGAGAGTAACCCTTTTAGCTAAATTTTTTTTTATGCGAAGCTTAGCGATTTTATTATTTTATATCATGATCTCTATATTTTGCTATTTTAAAATCAATAGATGAAATTTTTTTAAAAAAAAAATAATGCGTTGTTATATCAGAATTTCATTGAACTAGTAGATATGGAAATTATTTAAAGCTCTAAAAGATGGCAGAGAGGTAACTCTTTGAATCAGTTTAGAGTCTTTTCTAGCCATCACCCAAATAACAAGTATCCACTTAGGTCCAACCTTTTGAGCCTATTAAAAAAAAAACTTTTCTTTGTTAACTTATAATCATATTCACTCCACATCTAAAAAAGTGTATAGTTGGAAAAAAAACAGAAAAAAAAAAACAAAGAAAAGTATAAAAGCAAAGAAAACATCCTCAAAGGCACTGAAACTGTATTTTAAAGAAAATCTCTATTTTATTCTCAAGTGCTCTATTTTGTTTTTCCTATTAATGGTCTTTTATCATGTAAAACCATAACATACATTACGTCTAGCAAAGTCCTTGATTGCAGGAGGCCTCTAAGTATGAAGTAAAGGCTGATGATAATGGTGAGCATTGTGATGATACCTACATGAAAAAAGAAGAAAAAAATAATATTATTAGTTTGACTAACTAATTCCTTTGACTTGAGATCATGTGCATATTATTTTTTTTTAAGGCGTACTGCAGCGATGATATAATCTTTATGGTGAATCAACAAAATAACTATTTTCTATCATTTTCTCCCAATTTATAATTGTTTGGAGTGATTGTTTTTATTTAGTTTATTTTTCTTTTAGGTGTGTCATTCCCTAACTTGTGAGATTTTGGGATTTGTCGTGTCATTCTTGAAAATAAACTTTAATTTAATATAACTTACAGTGTGATTCAGATCATTGTGTATGAGTTTTCTCTGACCAGATTCATGTGAGTCATTCAATGTGAATTATGAAATCTCTCTAGGCTGGTGAGATAATGCTTATACTTTTATTACAATTGTTATTATTAATGCGATTAAAAAGTAGACCCAAAATACCACTGAAAAAAAGAGAGTCATTGCTTTTAGTATTTATTTATTACTGTTTGGGGATTTCTGGTGAGTGATATTTATAGGCATGTCGTAATTTGAAACCTTCACAAGGCTAACACAAATCCGCCCAGAGACGCCCTAGAGTTTAAAGACTTAAATTGCATACGCTAAATGCATTAAAGATTACTGCGAAAGTGGTCTAGTAAGATTTTATTTTATTTCTTTTTTTTGCATTCGAGGACTACCAAAACCTAGGTTTTGAAGGCTTTGATAAGGCATAATTTATCTACATATTTTACCTTTATTATATATTTATTATTTATATTTACATGTTATTTTCAGTTAATTGAATTAATTTGTTGAGCAGGGGAAATCTTAATTGAAGATTAGGAAATAAAAGTGTAATAATGAAAAGAAATTAAAGAATTGAAAATTACAATTTATTCTCCAATTACAATTTGCATGTGGGAGCAACTTCCTCAATTTACAAGTGAAGACAAGAAGATTTAATAATTTGAGAAAAGGATTATTGGTTTAATGCTTTTTGGAAAGAACAATCAAAACTGAAAAGCAATTAAAAGATTAAATATAAGCTTTTAGGCTTTGAGGATTAGCGATAAGAACTATGGGCTTTTCAATTATACAAACCTTTTGACTTTAGGATTTGCACAAGGTCAGTGGCCAGTGTGGAGATGTGCAAAAACAGATAAAATTGAAGAGAAGAGGGAAGCCGCCAGCGAATAGAGAAAAAAACAAGAGCAGACGGAAGCCGAGGAGGAAGGAGAAGAAATAGACATGAACACAAACCACTTACAATTCCATGGATTTTATTGTTCACCAATCTCTCTATATTTAGCTAAATCTTTTATACCAAGATTAAGGGTGAAGCCCTGTTTAATGAAATAAATTACTTTTTATTCAGTTAATTTCCTACTTAATACTTTGATATATAAGATTTTATTTCATGTATTTGATTAAATGTTATTAAATCACTACATCAATTCTGTCAATGCATTATTACATTAATAGGATAAATATTCGACTAAAACCATGCTTGGATTTTATAAAAATTTTATATGATTACTCATTGATTCTGTGTGTTTCATTAAATTATTTACCACAAAGTACTTGGGAAAACTTTGACTCTTTGGTATTCAATATATTGTTTATACCTTCAGATGCTTAGATATCTTACTATAAGCTAGGAAAAAAATATACAGATTAATTTTAGTTTAAAGCAATTATACATATTCATGATGAGACTTATGATTAATTTGAGTTATCACTCTAAAATTAAGAATTAATTATTAATTAGAATAAAATTGTGAAGTAAAACAGATGGTGGATTATTCAACTCACGGTAGCTTGATCTCTTGAATTCTTGCTTTGAATTACTTTCGTTTTAATTTTAATTGCATCTTTAGTTTTAGTTTGCTTAAGTAAAATATTTTCTTTTTAATTGGGATAAATTTCTAATTGGTTCAGGTCCAAGTTTACTTTATAAAAAATTGACGGCCCTAGTGGGTTAGGCTCCGTTGTTCTTAGTCTATGTTATAAGCAAATTCATGCGCTTAGTAGTATTAAAATTTACACAATAATATTGCATGATCATTGGCACAGCCTTAGGAGTATAGGAAACGAGCAGCAGTATCTCACTCTGAAAGCGTGTACAAATCTTTCAACAAGAGGCCGACCTGTAATTTATCTAAAAATGCTTGTATAAACCAACATACCTCATGATGTTGTTGTTCACTCATTTCAATCAACATCTACAGGATGGATTTCAAAGGTCACACGCATGAATCGATTATTCTTCGAAAAAAAAATTCATTAACACACTAAAGTTAATGTGCAATAAAATTGAATATTACCCACGCTTATTGGTATCAAGAACGGATTTTTCAGGATTCTCACGTTTTGAATATGAAATATTTTGTCATATAAATTTACAACCATAATATAAAATTCCACATAATATAGTCGATTCTAAATTTAATCAATGTAAATAAAAATTTTAAATTTCAACATTAATTTAAAACAATTTCTCAAATTTAAGTATGAAATACATAAATCCATAAAAAAAAAAAGTTAAGATCTTCAATTCATTCATACTTATATTCACACCCATCAACATAATTCCCTACAACAATGATTAATATTAATATTAAGTTAAAGATTAATATTAATATTAAAATCATGACAAAATAATGAAATAATCCATACATTATTTTAAAGAAAAAAATAGTACATACGAAATTATAATAAGTATCTAATAATCCATATATTAAGTTAAAAAAAACTTATTTCACTTACTTAAGTCAATAATATCTTCATCTTAGGAGAATTTATTCTATATATTGGTAAAGAGAATTTGCATCTATGAAGTTTATCGAAAAAAAAGATAAATGATTATAAGTTTTAATATATAATGCGATAGATATTATATTCTATTGAAATAAAAATGTATTTTATACCATTAAATTCAACACACAACTAATTTTTTTATTACAACTTTAGATATTAAGGATTAGCCATATCGCTTAACCATTATTCATTTATATACTTTTTTAAGTTTAAATATAATTTAAAATTAAAACTTAAATAATTATAAAGATAGGTTTATCGGATATCCATACAAGGTATCATCTGATTTTAACCAAATATAAATACATTGCATAAATCGTAAAAATTACACGTAGATGGCGATTTGTGGCGTGAGCTAAGCTGAGTATCCAGTTGCTCATCACTTGAACGCGTCTTTATCGTAATCATACTTTTCAAATAATAAATCTTTAGCCCATCTATAATCGTGTATGTACGCTTTATAACACGTACCTAAATTTCAATCCTACCAAATGACCCGTTTACGTGCCATCGTCAGGTCGCATACCCCATCAAACGTGCCGATGTCTCTACGCCGCGTCGCATGCATGGTTCACGATACACTTATGGCTGTAAGCCATCTTTAAATCGCTAATAAATTGTATCAAGTCCGGTAACATATCTATGAAAAATGCTTGATTATGTCAATTTTTCGCTTAATCTTCACAACCATACTATAATACAATACGACAATAGTGGCTTTACTTTGATATATTTTTTCTTTACTTAATGTGTTCTATAGAATTGAACAGTGCCATATAATTTCCTGTTCAACTCGTATTTGGCCTTAATAGGTATTATTAATGTATGTATCGACAATTGGCATTAACCTTTGATGGTTTCCAACTATTTGAATTTATAGACTCCAAAATGCATATGAACTAATACGTAAATTACATATCAATTATATATAAGTAATTAATTGCCTTCTCAAAAAAAAAAAAATTGCAAATACTCACGAATTGTCTCATCATAATATTTTTTATAACATTATCTATCCATAATACTTCTTTATAACATTATCTAGACATGGATGAAAATATATAATATTTTTTATCATAACAATACTCTTGCATGGAACCTTCACTATGAATTATTAATTTTTTTTCCTTATCAAAAAAAAAAATGCTGCCTTTTTTATTGATTTATTTCTACGTATTCTGCAACGAATTGATTTGTTTTCTTAAACTGAAATATGTCAGGTTATTGCTTCCTTCAACGTGGATCATTATCATTATAGGATTAGGATGGCAATTGGATCCATCCATATATGGATATTCAGTATATTCATACATATTGATCAATAATACCCATTTGCAATTACAATGATATGATATGACCATTATAAAATAATATCCAACTAGACATGAATTGATTTTGATAATTTTTTATATAATTGATATCTATATGCTCATATATAAATTTAAAAATATTTAATTTTATAAAAATTAAAACTAGAAAGTTTAAATAAATAAATAAATATTTTATTAATTTATCGGAACATGAATATCACTTATTAATTTAAGAAGAATTTTTTATATTTAATTACTTGTGTCATCTTCATATATATGTACTATTGTTTTTATCAAGATTCTTATATGAATTTCAAGGAGTTGTTATTTGTATGTAGAAAATATTAACAAAATATTATGAGCACATACATAGAAGCTCATAAATTAATGTGTTATTACAAATATTGTATATATACATGAAATTAATGAAACAAATTTTTAAAACAATTTTTAGATAAAATATTTTAAATATTAAATTATATTGAATAATACTCTATAAATATATCGATCATTAGTTTTATTTTATTCTCAAATCCTTTTTATGCATATTTTGAAAAAAAGTCTAATTGAGAAAATTGAAATTGTCAAGATGAACGTTCCTAAGTATGCATGAATTTATGTGTTATATGTTATTAATTTTTTTGAGCTTTAATTAATTATAAGTACATTTCATATTTTAATTGAACTTTACAAAGATTTAATTATTATCTTTTGCATTTAATAAGAAAATATAAGTAACAATAAAAATGTTCTCTATAATTTTTTTCTGACTTAGGTTTATAAAAAAAAAAACTAGTGACTTTAGAAAATCATTATCATTAAACATAGCTAGTCGTAAAAAAAAAAATTTCTCAAAAGTTATTTCTAAAATAAAATTCTTTGACTTTTTTATAATCACAATCCTAATACTGCAAACTAGAAAATTCTCAAAAGTTATTTCTATGACTTTAGAAAATTTGAATGTAAAACCAGTAAAATAACTCAATTTAAAATTTGACGAAAACAATAATAATAGATGTAATAAATCTCCCATTTTAAAATTATATTTTAAATAGAATAATTTTGATTAATTTTTAAAATTAATGATTTTAAAAAATATAAATAAAATGAGAAGAATTTCTTAATGTACAATATATTATTAATTAGCTTTTTATTATATTTATGTGTTATACAATTTTAATTTAAAAAAGGATAAATTTAATATCCATTTAACATCCATGTTGATATCCATATCCATGAATAAAATCTAATATCTGATATCCAACATCTAAAACTTGACTGTTGATAATGTCAAATCAATTATGCTGACAAATTATAATTTGCTCATGGAGGATAATATCCATATAATCCTTACGGATATTCCTTATCCCTATATGAGATAAAATCTAACGATCAATTCCAAGTAAAACACAAAATATATGGGCATGAAATCACCGTTGCAACGTAATCCTTGCCATGAACTCACAATCATAATATCACAATTGATGTTTGAATTATATTAGAAAAGTTACAGAAACCTAATAATTAATCAATCAATATATGAGTACTAAAAAAGAATAATATATAAGGAGGGATAAAATTAGAATAAGATTTGAACAAATGGTGGATATGGTGGACTATTAGCTTATGAACAACAATCATTTCTGGATGCTTAAAATGGATACAATCAGACCGAAATTAATAGATCCAATTAATCTGATTCTACTCGTAATGAGTTTTAACGACTCCGGAAAATATTGAGTGAAGCTATTGTCACCTCTTCGTTATCCTTATAATTTTAAATAAAATTACAGTTAAGTTCAAATAAGAATTAAACACTCATATATATATATATATATATTTTTTAATTTTCTACCTGTCACTTCATATCTAACTAAAATAAATTGTATAAATTGAGAATAATATATTATTCTTTTCATATTTTTTATTGATTAAATATTTTTGTATTTAAAATTACTTTCAAAGTATAATGTAAAATGTGTGTAATTTAAGCTAATGATTAATATTAAAAATTCATCACTCAAAAAAAATTTTAATTTGTGTATAGGGTAATAATAAGATTGCAAATAACTGAAAAATAACACAATATTATTTTAAGTTTTAACAATACAAAAATTAAATGATAAATTAGAAGTGTATTTGAAGGTGTTGAGATTTTACCTTCACATGTACTTGTAGTTGGTGGAGAACTTGCAAAGCTCTTGGATCTTGACTCAAGTGCGAGGGATACTTGAAAAAGGCACTTTAACATGAAGTTGAATGTTTGTTTAAAAGTGAAGAATGAGAGCTTTCTCTCTCTAAAGTAAACAGTAAAATGTTTGCCAAGAGACCGCTTCTCTTATAGATGGGTCTCTATTTATAGATGTTGGGTGATGTAGATTTAGGGTTTTAGTTTGTGTCCCCTTCTTAATGACATGTGTCACCCGCCATTTTGTACACGTGGAGGTGAATTTGATCGTAGGAAATTATTCCGCACCTACGTTATTTTTTACTCGTACCTACGTGCTTCCTTACTCTTGTGACTATGGGCGTGGTTTCTTTAGACCATGGAATTGGGAACTAATTCCCTCTCTTTGCCATCTTTATGAGCTCCAAAGAATTTTTCCTTGTGTGTTAGTGCCCCGGAATAGTTTGGGTGTTATTTCCCCCGGAATAGTTGGAGTGTTATTTTTCCTCAGAATACTTTTTTTTATTTAAAAGAGTGGACACGTGGCATAATGTGGTGCCTTTGGAATATGGCACCTACACTACTCCCCTGCAAGTGTATTTTCTTTAGAAAATACTTTGATTGGGATAGGAATTTCTAGCTTTTGTTTGGCTGGCCACGTGGCCATTTTAAAAAAAGTAACCGTGCCTTAGGACTTTAAATATATTTTGGGAGGAATGTTATTAGTGAACTTTTCCCTTAGTTGACTTAGGGATAAGCGAACTTCTTCCCTTGTACTGAAGTTCTAAGATGAAACATTAGTTCTTTGGATTTTTTCTCTAAATTAAAGTTCTAGAAGGAAATGGCAATCATTCTTTGAACTTTTCTTAGCCTAGGAAAAGTGAGTGAATTCAGAAGAATATTATTAGGGAGTTTTTCCATCATCTTGAAGTAGGGTAGAGTGGCCTTTTCTTAGCTTGGCTTGTTCTCGTGGCCTTGACTTTTGTTCGCCTCAGTTTTCCATAGCCTCTATTTTTCCTTATTGAACATTGGTCTTTTCTTGGCTTGGCTTGCTCTTGTGGCCTTTGCTTTTGCTTGCCTCAGTTTTTCCTTGGCCTTTATTTTTCCTTAGACTTTGTTTTTATTTATTGAACATTGATCTTTTCTTGGCTTGGCTTGGCTTGCTCTTGTGGCCTTGGCTTTTGCTTGCCTTGTTGGGCAATGGCCTTTTCTTGGCTCAAATTTTTCTCAGCCTTTTATTACTCTTGTGGCCTTGACTTTTGTTTGCCTCAGTTTTTCCTTAGCCTTTGTTTGCCTTGTTGGGCAATGGCCTTTGTTTTCCTTGAGCCCCTTTAAAGTTTTGAGTAATGTTGCCCTAAAGATCGCAGTAAGCCAATTGATATAGCTTTTTATTCCTAATTCTCTTATTCTGAATTTGCCTTTTAGTTCCGGAGGTAGCTTTTTCCTCCTCATGTCTCTTTCACTCCTACGAATCCATTCTTAAACTTAGAGTTTGTGCACATTTGAAAACTTGTGTAAGTTTCATTTTATACTTGCATTATTTCGATTATAATGATTTGGTGATTAGAATTTCAATCATCTAGGAACTTTACTTGTGAAAATTTTTCCTATGAAATAGGGGTTGTTACAACCTTGGATATTATCATCTGATAATATTGCTTAAGGAAGTTTTCCTTAAGGAATGTGGTTAGCTTTAAGCTTTCGATCCATTAAATATTTAATGGGATATTACTCCCTCCTCAAACTAGTAACAATCGAGGCTATTGTTAATACTATTTAAATTTAACAAAAATGAAACTTCTTTTTTATTTGGTGTAGGGAAAGATGAACAATTCTATGAAGGAATAAAGCCAATAAACTTTTATTCCGTGCTGGCCTAGGAAATTTTTTTTTTTCTCTTTGTTGGCCTAAGGAAGGTTTTCCTCTTTATTAGCTTAGGGAAACTGAGTGATTCAGTAGGAATATTATTCAGAAACTTTTACTTCTTGTTGGCCTAGGGAAAGTTTTCCTCTTTATTGGCCTAGGAAAATTTTCTCCCTTATTAGCATGAGAAAAGTGAGTAATTTCGTGGCAATATTACTAGGAAGTTTTTTTCCACTGAATCAAAGTTTTGAGAGAATTTTAATTGTTATTTGAAACAATCCTGAAAGGAATGATTAGGGAAGAATATTATCATGGAACTTCTCCTCTTTATTGGTGTAAAGAAATTTTTCCTCCTACTTGGTATAAGAAAAAGTGAGCTATTCTGGAGGAATATTATTATGGAGCATTTTCTCCTTAGGGGCCTAAGGAAGTTTTTCCTTTTTGTTGGCCTAGGGAGAAGTGAACTATATTCCGAGGGAATATCGTTATGAAACCTTGCCTTTTTATCAATGTAAGGAAAAAGTGAACTATTCCGAAAGAATACTACTATGGAATTTTTCTTCCTTATTGGTCTAGGAATTTTTTTTTCTCTTTCCCAGTTTATGGAAAAGTGAACTATTTTCCGAAGGAATATTGTTATAGAACTTTTCCTCCTCATTGGCCCAAGTAAGTTTTTCCTTTTAATTGGCCAACAAAAATTGTTCCTAGTTGTTGGCCTAGGAAAATTTTTCCTCCTTTACCAAAGGAAAATGAATTATTCCTTCGGAAGAATATTGTTATGGAACTTTTTCTCTTCATTGGCCCAAGGAAGTTTTTCCTCTTTATCGGCCTATGAAAATTGTTCCCCATTGTTGGCCTGGGGAAGTTTTCCCTTCTTCTTAGCCTAAGGAAAAGGGAATTATTTTCCAAAGGAATTGTTCCTCGTTGTTGACCTTGGGAAAATTTTTCTCCTTCTTGGCCTAAGGAAAATGAATTATTACTTCGGAGGAATTACATTTATGGAACTTTTGTTCCTCATTGGCCTAAGGAAGTTTTTCCTCTTTGTTGGCCTACGGGAATTTTTTCCTACTCCTTGGCACAAGGAAAAGTGACCTGTTCCGGAGTAGTATTAGTAAGGAATTTTTTTTTCCCTTTTTGGCCTAAGGAAATTTTTCCTTTTTATTAGCCTAGGAATATTTTTCCTCCTCTTTGGCAAAAGGAAAAGTTACATACTCCGGAGGAATATTATTATAAAACTTTTTTTCCTTACTAGCCTAGGGAATTTTTTCCTTGTTTGGCCTAGGAAAATTTTTCCTCCTCCTTGGCATAAGGAAAATTTATCTATTTTGGAGCAATATTATTACAAAACTTTTTTTTCTTACTGGTCTAGGGAAGTTTTTCCTCTTTTTGACATAACGAAAAGTGATTTGTTCCAGAGTAGTATTATTACGGAACTTCCTTTTTTTTTTTTTTGTACTTATTGGCCTAGGGAAGTTTTTCCTTTTTGTAAGCCTATGAAAAATTTTCCTCCTCCTTGGCATAAGGAAAATTTATCTATTCCGAAAGAATATTATTACAAAACTTTTTTCCTTACTGGCTTAGGGAAGTTTTTCCTCCTTGTTAGCCCACGGAAAAGTGAATTGTTTTTTGAATGAGTTGTTCCTCGATGTTGCCCTAGGGAAGTTTTTCCTCCTTCTTGGCATAAGGAAAAGTAAATTATTCTTCGAAGGAATTGTTCCTCGTTGCTGGCCTTGGGAAGTTTTTCCTCCTTCTTGGCCTAAGGAAAATGAATTATTCCTTCGGAGGAATATTGTTATGGAACTTTTCCTCTTTGTTGGCCGAAAGAAGTTTTTCCTATATGTTGGCCTATAAAAATTATTCCTCGTTGTTGGTCTAAGAAAAATTTTCCTCCTTCTTGGCCTAAGGAAAAGTGAATTATTGCCCGAAGGAATATTATTATGGAACTTTTCCTCCTCATTGGAATAAGAAAGTTTTTCCTCTGTCTTTGCCTATGGAAATTGTTCTTTTAAATTGATGAGGAATTATCGTTGTTGGGGAATATTGTTGCTCAGGGACTATTTTTCGTTAGCTTGAGCAGAATAATTATCGCTATGAGTTATATCCCTTAATTTATGCCGAATAATTTATGCTTGGAAATTATTTTCTTTTTTAGCTTAAATAGAATAATTTCTTCCGCGGAATTGTTTCCTTTAAGCTTATGTGGAATAATTTGCTAGAATTTTTTTATCTGATACGGAATAACTCTTCCTATGATTTTTTTGTGAAGCTGGTACGGAATAACTCATGCAAGGGATTATGTTTCTCTAAGGTAATTCGGAATGAGTCTTACCTCAGAATTTTTCTTTATCGTTGATACCGAATAATTATTCCTATGTAATTTTTGTTTAGCTTGTACGGAATAACTTGCACTAAGGAATTATTTTCCCTTTAGCTAGTTCGAATTGAGCTTTACCCCAAAAAATTCTTTTTTATCTGATACGGAATAGTTATTCCTATGGAATTTTTGTTTAGCTTGTACAGAACAACTCGCGCTAAGGAATTATTTTCCTCTTAGTTAGTTCGGAATGACTTTTACCTCGGAATTTTTTTCTTTTTAGTTGGTACGGAATGATTATTCGTATGGAAATTTTGTTTAGCTTGTGCAGAATAACTCGTGCTAAGGAATTATTTTCCTCTTTAGCTAATTCGGAATGAGTTTTACCTCAGAATTTGTCTTTATAACTGATATGGAATAATATTATTACGGAACTTTTTTTTCTTATTGGCCTAGGGAAGTTTTTCCTTTTTATTAGTCTAGAAAAATTTTTCCTCCTCTTTGGCATAACGAAAAGTTATCCGAAATATTATCACAAAACTTTTTTTTCCATACTGGCATAGGAAAATTTTTCCTTTTTATTGGCCTAGGAAAATTTTTTCTTCCTCCTTTTGGACAAGGAAAAGTTACCTATTCTGGAGGAATATTATCACAAAACTTTTTTTTTCCCCTTACTGGCCTAGGAAAGTTTTTCCTTTCAATTACCCTAGGAAAATTTTTTTCTCTTCCTTGGCATAAGGAAAAGTTACTTATTAAGGAGGAATATTATCACAAAACTTTTTTCTTTATTGGTCTAAGGAAGTTTTTCCTTTTTATTGGCCTAGGAAAATTTATCTTCCTTGATGACGGTGTATGAGATGTCATGAGCGCTCATGAAATGATGATGAATATGGATTATTTTAAGTTGCATAGATATGAATGTTTATGTATACAAATGCTCAGTATGCAATGTATGAGTCTTTTGGAGCTGTGGAATAGTTTTTACATTTTATAACTAATAACTCGAGTACATGAGTTGTACAGTATCAATTGGATCAATATTTCAAGTGTTGAAATCATTCATATAGTCATAGTAGATAAAACATAATGTTCCTCATCTACAAATCATCAATCTAAATAAGCATTTAGATTGGTCTGGATGCGATTCAAATGGACTTTAACTTTTTCTCAAGAGGGGCCAATATCATGGCATCATCTCTTGTGTAGAAGCCATCGGGAAATTCTTTCCAGAGTTTCCTAAGGATCTTTTGAATTCCCTCCCGTAGGCATTCTTAGAAACTCGTTCCTCATCACTATCGGCTCTATATGTGCCTTTTCGAGATTATTCTATGTGAATTCGACCCTTTCTTTTAGTGGGCCAATTTGCCTCTTCACCCATTTTTATTTTTTTTTTCCCGGGGCTATTTCGCATCCCTATCATTTTTCTCTCCGCCCTTTTTTAGTATTTTCGGGGCCATTTCGCATCACTATCATTTTTTCTTTCCGCCCTTTTTTTTTAGTTTTTCCAGGGCTATTCCGCATCACTATAATTTTTTCTCTCCACCCTTATTTTTATTTTTTTCTGTGATATCCCAAATCAATATAACTTTTCTCTCAGACTTTTTTAGTTTTTCCAAGGCTATTCCGCATCACTATCATTTTTCTCTCCTCCCTTTTTCAGTTTTTCCAAAGTTATTCCGCATCACTATCATTTTTCTCTCCTCCCTTTTTCAGTTTTTCCAAAGTTATTCCGCATCACTATCATTTTTCTCTCCGCCCATTTCTAATTTTTCTAGGGCTATTATGCATCACTATTATTTTTTCCCCTCCTTCTTTTGAGTGATCGGGAAGAGTTGTGCTAAAGCACTTTCGAGCTCTCTTAGAATTGTTGTATGGGAATATGACCTAGGCTTAAAAAGCCTTTTGTTTAATCTTTTTCATCATTATGGAGAAGGGGGAATCAAGAACATATTTAAGAAGATAAATAAATGTAGGAAAGAAGGGTAATGGGTAACCCCCGGAATCAGCATCAAGTATTATGAAATTGACAGATAATCAGATAATAAGTAAGTGCGGAAATCTAAATGTTAGATGCTTAAGGATAATTGTTAGTTGCATAATATGTAAGGAAAGTTAGATTAGTCCACGTAGGCGTAATACCCATTTGTTTATTCCTTATTAGGAGGTGAATGTTATGTTAAGCCATGTCGGCTTAATACCCTTCATACATTCCTTATAATGGGATGAATGTTTGGGTGTTCCTTAGACTCACTCATGGAAAAAGTAGAGAAGTTCTACGGAATAAATACAGTGGTAGGAATGTAAATAAGTCAGCATAGCTGTTAGGGAATTAGCATAATTAGAAATAAAATAAAGCATAAACAAGGCTTGGGTTTAATTTTAGAGATTATTTTGACCATCTTGGCTTGCTACCATTGGGTTAAAGTTTGCGTTGACCGAATGGATTTTTGTCACTTTCTTTATTATTTATTTCTAGTAGCTCATTTAGAGGAGAAACCTCCATTTTTAAGCCCAGATTCTTGGCTTTATTGCCTTGTTTAGCATGTTTGAGTTTTGGATCTCACACATAAACCCATTTTAATCAGGCATATGTGAGCATTTACCTCTTTTTACAACCATATACAACCAAATCTAATCTAAAAAGTGAGTGTAGAGTGATGGTTGTGAAGGTTTTCAGTGAGAGAAAATGGGTTTAAATTTGCAAGTTTCCCACAGATGACGCCAATGAAGGTGCTGAGATTTTACCTTCACACGTACTTGTAGTTGGTGGAGAACTTGCAAGGCTCTTGGATCTTAACTTCGGCGAGGGGGGTACTTGAAAAAGGCACTCGAACGCTCGAGTTAGTGTTTGTTCAAAGGTGAAGAATGAGAGTTTTCTCTCTCTAAAGTGAACAGTGAAATGTTTACCAAGAGACCTCTTCTCTTAGAGATGGGTTTCTATTTATAGATGTTGGGTGATGTAGATTTAGGGTTTTAGTTTGAGTCTCCTTCTTAATGACATGTGTCACCCGCCATTTTTGTACACGTGGAGGTGAATTTGATCATAGGAAATTCTTCCGCACCTACGTTATTTTTTCGGTACCTACGTGCTTCCTTATTTTTGTGACTATGGGCGTGGTTTCTTTAAACCATGGAATTCGGAACTAATTCCCCCTCTTACGATCTTTATGAGCTCCGGAAGAATTTTTCCTTGTGTGTTATTACCTCGAAATAGTTTGGTTGTTATTTCTCTCAGAATAGTTTGAGTGTTATTTTTCTTCAGAATATTTCTTTTTATTTAAAAAAGTGAACACGTGGCATAATGTAATGCCTTTAAAATATGGCACCTACGGACATTTTCAGAAATAAAATAAATATAACTGAAATAGGGGGTTTCATGAGAAGATTAAGGGGTGCCAATAATCAAATGCTAAGATATTTTGTGTACAATCATCCAATGAATCTGATCATAATGAGTCCTACTGACAAGTAAAATCAAAATAAGGAAGATCAAGATAATGTGTCCCAATAAGTTTGAAGAGATGAAAGACTGCAAGATAAGTATTCTAGAGGTTAAAAAGCTTTCGGCAAACTAATTCAAGACGGTTGAGGCTTGAATAATATTTTCAAAATTGCTTTGATAATTCATATTCATGAATTAGAGATAAAATTTGCTAGTTAATTATCCTCCAATATCTCAATAAAATTTGATATCTTAACAACGAAAAAGTATAAATTTTAATATATCTTAACAAAATAAATTAAGCACTGATATGCAAAGGATCCATAAGTGGCAATTTACCTAATCACAATCTCACGGGCATTTCGTGATCCTAATTTTTATCTTTATTTCTTTTTACCCTGATCTATTCATAAGAGAAGCACACACGCTGATTTTCTTAAAAACAATTAAAGAAAACAATTCATGCTTCGTGAATTACCAAATCGATTTATCATGAACTATATATGAGAACTTCATGGAAAAACTTCTACTGATTGTTTTGGTTTTTAATTTTATTTTTGTCCTGTCCGTCTCTCTGAAAGCAAAATCACGTAATTTCGGTCTCAGGCCAAAATTCATATGCGCGCGAAAAATTAATTCATGTTAAAAAAATGGTAATCGACAAACGACTTAGTTAGCGTGATGATGGAAAAATGAAAAATTCATAGTTTAGACATTAGAACCAAACACAAAACAGAAGTCCAACCTGCCAATGTTAGTCTCAAGCCAAAATTTATGTATTTTTCATCTCTATTAATAAGCATGCCAAAAATTAATACCACAAATTTTACGGAATATCGAAGCGATGCTACAATATTACTTTCAACAATTATTCATAACATATTTTCAATAAACGTTTGGAAAATAACAGCATAAACTACATGCAAAAAGCAAGCTATTATTATTCACATTGCTGAACTTGGGTTTTTCATTTCTTGCGAGCCAATGCTGCGGCTATCCCACCTGCTATAAGCCCCACGGCAGTTGCGGTGATGCCAATTCCAATAACACCATCTGCAATAAGACATAAATGTTTAATAATTCCTTCATTATGATGCTATTATGATATTAAAAGACCTTCTAGAAAAATTTGCTTCTCTTTTTTTTTTTTATAACCTTTGGCAATCCTGTCTTCAACAGTCTTCTTAAGAGCCAGGGCCTGCCTCCAATCAGGTGCAATCTAGAAAACCAAAAATATAAGAAAATATATAACTTAAAAAACACCAAGTGAGCATGCACTCCTGAGCCACCAAAATGGAAAAAAATGAATCAATGTCTGAGCAGGAGCACACCTCTAAACATTGCTCCACAATCTGCCGACTCTTTGCATATTCACCAGTTCTATAGTATCCAACAGCCAGAAGATAAAGCTTTTCTCTCTGTTGCAAAGGAGGGCTACTATTGGCTAAGGACGCTGCAAGAGAATATTTCAATAAAACTTGCAGATAAATGAGAAAGCTATCAAGTAACAGAAGGACCAACTACACCTGGGATAGAAAAGAAAGTTCAAGGATATCCAATTAAAGAATGTAGATGATTCGATATGCATGAGATTTCATTTACAACAAATCCTCACGAGGAATCAATTTCACATCAATATGTTTCAATCTTGCAAAAATTTTAGATTTCTATATAGAGTTGAGCATTAGGCATCAGTTCAATTGCTCATAGTGAGGGGAAGTTTCAGAAATCTATAGTTTAACGGTATTCCTTAGCAAAATTGACATGGCAAGCCTCAAAAACTTTGTGAGTTCTTGAGAAATCAGCTCAATGGCAGTTGATGAGTAGCAAAATGTGGCTTTCGTTAACTAATAATTGTTAATTTTTGAATGACCATGTCACTAGAAAACTGATGTTATAGACAGGTTGAAGATTAGTTTTGCAAAGAGACCACTTCTTAGTCATTTTCCGGAATGATTGTCTATTGAAGGAGGATCTGATGAGTTTGTTTCCAGACATGTACTCAGTTTCATTACACTAGCCAAATATATTCAAATCAGGCTGTAAAAGCTTTGCTTAGCCCATCAGACAATCAAAAGTCCAGGCATATTAAGATCAGTAAGAAAGTTGAAATAAAGATGCCTATTTCATATAAAACAAAATCAACAAATGCCTCAAATATAAGTGCAAACAGATATGCAAATGCTTAGCAAGAGAGGAGACATGCACCATTAGCCCAACAATATCAGGCCACAGCTAAGGCCAAACCAATTCTCAATCAGTTTTCTACCAGACACATTAAAAGGGAATGTAAATGAACATTGTATCCCAAGAGATACATGTAGGTAAAGCTAAACTACTCTCAGAAAGCAGTTTCAGTGAAAATATTTCAGTAGAATGTCAATGGACATAACTTTATCTAACCATAAAAATATACATCAAGTGAAAACATCACTAGTCACCCAATACATAACAAATAGATAATATGTTTGCAGAACTACAATGGAATTCAAATTGGAAAATCTATTAGTGGTTCAAGTAGTTATATATAAAGGGCTTAGCCAAGTAATGACAGAAAGGCTAAAGACTGAAAGACATATTTGAAGAAACAGAAAAAGAAAGTAAATAATGAACATATGCAGCCACAATAAAAGGATCAACAAAAATTCCAATTGGCTGACAATTTATATTAATGGTTAAAAGATATTACTTATATAATCAAGCCAAAGCACAAGATAAAACAAGAACTTTGAGTACAGGACGTAATTTTTAATTCACCTTCAAGCATTGCTATCCCGCGCTGCACGTCTTCTCCTTGTCTAGAGTGAACAAGTGCCCATGACAACCGCATAATGCTTTCACTCTTCTGCTTATCATCACTAGCTTCAGCAACCTCTCTCTCACAGCCCTGCCGGCAAACAGTATAGTTTAAACCACAAGGAATAAAAGCATGTACCAAAACTAGAGGATTGATTTGCAATGGCATAGGCGAGAGGACATGAACAAAGTTCATGGAAGAGATTAGAAGGAGCTCATCGTGCTCTCAGGGTATGCTTTGGATTGAGCTGCAGTGGCTTTGGAGTGAAATCACTAGTTGCTAAGTATATGTGAGTGGTTGGTAAAATACCCACTTCAAATAAGCAGGCAGCTACTGTTTACAACTCACTTATATCCTTGACAATTAGTTATTTCATCAAAAGCTGGATTCTACTCTTTATTCAGCGGCAACAATAACAATAACAACAACTATTTTTTTTTTTACAAATTTCATCAAATACCAAACAAGAGGCATGATAAGGGTTATCTCATCCCAATCATCAACTCATGAACACAAAGTAAAGAGCAGAACTGGAGCCGTAGTTACCCTATCCTAGTATCCTAACCCATCAAAGCAAAGGCATAGAACAGCATGTAAAGGGTATTATAATTTCAAGCACAGATATCTTTATCACAAAATTTCATTTGTCATTTTTGTTTATGCTAGGTGCAAATAGAATCTAAATATGATTCAAATTATTGAAAAAAAAAAAAAACATACGGCGATGATGTCACGGTCGCACCAGGGGATTTGATCGCCGCCAGTGAAGAAGGAGCCGATAGAATCGAAGAACTTGCCGATCTTTGCGTCCATTGTATTTTTGATGATATTAATTTGATTCTTGAGTCTCAGATTTGCTGAATTTCAAAATTTCGAAATATTTTATCAATTTTGCGTTAGGGCCTTATGTTATTTTGTAGGTGGCTGGGAGGGCAAATCAGTCCATACACTTTGTTATACACTGTGGCCTGTGGGCCGTTGAGAGTGGTGCCTTGCCAATTAAGAAACGAGTGAATCCTACGCGCTTTTCGTCTATAGAATTTGAGAGGATATGACGACAAGAAAATTGCTTTCATGCCATTTATAAATTCGGATTAGGATTGTAGAAAGTGGTATATGATTAAATAAATAATTTTGCAAGTTATGTAAATTTAATTAAGAATTGATTCATCTCGATGATACGCAGATTTGATGGCACCAAATACTAGAAAAATCATTGTTTCAGACCTTTCAAACGTGAGTCAAAATTAAATTTTTGAGCGAGACATTTTACTTATGGCCGATGCTACAATACCTGCATGTACAATACCTGCATGTATCAAATACATGCAGGAAAATTAACCGTTGGATTAGAAAGAGTGGATCAATGGCTGAGATTCATTTTAGGATTAAATAATAAACAATTTTAGAAGGAAAGGGAACCCGTAAAACCGGTTAAGTCAAACCGAAAAAAAATAAGGCTTGTCACTCAAAAAACACTCACGATCTCCACTCTCTCTTCACTCACCCTCAACTCACGTCTCCCTCGACTCCCTCCCTCTTCACTGACGATCACCATTCCCTCTTCACTCCCTCAACGAACGGTTCCCTCTTCACTCACTCCCTTACTTCACACACAGCAAACGCCTCACTTCGGCCATCAACAGCGGTGCGAGCTGGCAACGATCAATGGCATGAGCTAAAGGAGTTCCTAGGCAACGATAAACAGCGGCACAAGCACAGGCTGATCTTCTTCGCTGGCCGTCGTCAATTTGTCCATTTTTAGAAAACCTCCTGAGAATTTCAGGGGTATAGTTAGGGTTTACACAGCATCTATCAAAAATGGGGCGACCCAGAAACCCATAAATAGATACGGATGAAAACCCGCAAGCACCAGAGAAGAAAATCCTTATGCCTCTTTGTTTTTTTACGGTTTTCAAAAAAAAAAGAAGGGAGAGAATACTTCCGTTGGAAGGAAAAGAATCCTTGGGGTCTTTTACTTTGCTCTGGATTGGCTTTGCTTTTGTAAAAGGGAGGCTAAACTCTTGAGGTATTGTTTGTTTAATCCATGAATATGCTTTGTTTTGCTGGTTGGTTGATTGATAATTATTAGCACATGATGAACTTTTTGAAAAGGATGAGAATATGTTTTTAGTAATCCTGAGATGCTATGAGCAGTGTGGATATTATATTGAATATCTTTTGATTTATCTGGAATCATGTGAAACTAATTACATGTTTTTAAACTAGATTTCCTGAGCGTTCTGTTGATATGTTTCATGTTCAAAAACTCTTAAAGCGTGAATTTTTATGATTTTTTGAAGTTTCAATATTGTTGTAGTGAAATTTTAATGTTCAGCAGTATTTGTCACTTCTACAATTTATTTGGTAACTCAAATAGCTTCCATAAATTATAGGAAATTTTATTACAATATTTCTGTTTGTCTATTTTTGATATACTTTATTTCGTTATTTTAGCCTTTTAGAAAAAAAAATAGTAATTTTTGGTGCTGCAATTCTGAAGAATGTTTTTCAGAATTTCAGAGACTGAATTGGAAGTCAGTTTGGGTTACTTTGTGATTATTGGATGCCATATTAATTTTAATACAACTCCTTATTGTCTCCTTTGTTTGTGAAAACTGGAATTTCTATTTTTTGATATGTGTAACCAAAGCTATGAATTTTTGAATTGGGTAATAGCTGATCTGGAAATTTTTGACAGGTTTGTTACACCGAAAATAATAATACTTTTAAATTAGTTTCACATGTCTATAAATTTTGAATTTTATGTATATCTTTATTGGATGCGTCTACTGTCGTTAAAACAAGAGAAATGAATTTTCTGGGTCCTAATCAAATATTTTGTGAATTTTCAAATTTGTGGACCTCTGTTTTGGTTGTTCTTGGACAGTTTTCTGGTTTTGGATAAAATTCAGCTTTTGGAAATGCTCATCACTTGTGTTGATTTTTATGGATTTATATATGTAATCCCACACCCGTGCATAGTCACTCTGTAAATTTTTATGATTTTATATATGTAATGCCACACCTGTGCACAGTCGCTGGATGAAACCTAATTTTTAGAATTCTGTCTATAGAATATATGATCACACCTAGGCAACAGTGGCTGGGTTAGCAGCGTAATTAGGTGCAGACATCATTAAATAGCTATTTTTCACCAGTTAGAAAGCATCTTCTTTGCAAGCTGCTTAGTTGCCTGTGAGCTTAACTTATGTGTTATTCAGCTGTAGTGTGACTACCTTGAAGACCATATTCAGGGCTGGGACTCTCTGTTTTGGCTAATGGATTTGTTACTATTATTTAAGTTACTTTTGAGATTCAATAAAATGGATGCATGATGCATCAAATTCTTTTATACAATTTCTTGGATCCTGTGAGTGATCCTTAGAAATCCATATGTGATTGGCAGTTTGGCACCTTGTAATGTTTGTGTAATTGGCGATGGCTAGCTTAACTAGATTTCTAGTGTTTCATTAAATTGGCTAGCTTATTTGTTTCCTCCACCCCCTAAGGTTTACTAAACAAGTCACTATTTATACTTGGAGCAAAAAAATGTATGCTTCACGAAAACCTTTATTAGTTTTTATAATTTTTCTTTTGTAATTTATTTCCACTTATTTTTCTTATCTACTTGTATTTATGTTATCTTTTCTTTTTTTCTTGCTTTGTAGGTGATGAAAGTATAAAGCCACAACAATTTCATTTCTCAAATAAGGCTTATATATCAGGAATGAAGGCATGCAATATGGATGCTTCACAGTTATTAGTGATTGTTTGCCTCTGTTTTGTTACTTTGTTTAATTTTCTTTACTGTCATAATTCAATCAACCATATTAGTATGTCTTTGTGTTTATACCTTATTTGTTCCTCTCGTGTTTGTTTAAGAGATCAAATATTTTAAAGTAAATAAAAGAGTTCATGCATGCATGGATAAAAGAGTACTTAAAAAAAATTATTTGGCGCCTAATTATTTATCCGGACGGAACTTATTCTAACAACAATTTACATAAAATAGGGAGCATACATGGTACATAAAATATGAAGCATATCCTATCACTAAATTTGTATTAATGTAGATTTAATTTGACTATTTTACCCTTATAAGATAAAATGATCAAATTAAAAAAAATGGGTTACTATGTCAAAATAATTAGTTAAGGAATTCTATTTGTGGGAAAAGTCTTGGGTGTTCCAAGATTGTTACTCCTTTTCCATTTATTCGTTATCACGATACTTCAACCAATCAGGGTAATATTTATTCATAAATAGCAAACAGTAAACGGGTGGATAGTATTTTATCAAAGACTCTCTCTTAGGTTATGACCTATACTCCTGCGTAAATGATAGAAGTTTGACAGTCTGATAAATTTCATGAGATCGATATCATATTCCAATGACATTTTGTTAGATTAAATAAAAATTAATATTCATACTAATAATCTCTTAATTACCAATAAATCATTTAGAAATTTTTTGGTATAATGTTAAAATAAAACAATCATTGAATTTAAAATATCATTTTTTAGGTACTTCTAGAATTTTGCCTTAAAATGTTAAAACAAAAATAGATTGGTTTTATATTATTCATGCAATCTCAGTTTAAACATGGTAAAGAGATTTGAATTAATAAAAAAAAATGAAAGAATGATATAATTAATTAATTGTTCAAATTAATAATTATAAAAACGAGTTTAAAGCTCTAAAATATTAAATAAGTATCTCCTCATAATAACTAATATGAAGTTTGAAGGATCTTTTGACATATGTATATAATTTTAGAATATTATTACTTATTTAATTTTTTCAGTTAATATGACTCATATAATATTATATTTAAATGATAAGTACATTGTAAAACAAATGATAAGCCTCTATTGAACATATTACAGCATTAGGTGAACGACTAATAATAGGTTTCACTAAAGAACATATGATTGCTTAGGTAAAATTTCATAATAATTAAAACAATTATGATTATTGATTTAATAATTAACAACAAGAAACCGAATATTTATATATTCAATCATCTTTTAATAAAAAGCAGGTATTATATTTTTAGAGATTAAAATTAACAATAACATTTTAGGTAAACTGAACAGCACTTGTTATTTTCATATATCTGTATAAATTTTGCATGTTTTTTAATCATATAATATTAACATAAAATGATAGCCCAATTGGTTAGCCTCTTCATCGTAAATGGCTAGTTGTTATCATGATAGAATGCATGTCATCGATAACGTTAGCCGCTTAAAAAAAGGCTAGCTGTTATCAAATAGAAACCAAAATTTAGAGTTTTCGTGAAAAAGACAAGTTTAGGGTTTATTTTTTGTCTTCCATCATGCAATTGATGGACCAGTAAACATGAAATCTGGGACCATTAACTTGCAACCACGAAAATCTTGAATTTTAATGGTCCAATAAACATGAATCACCTACCATTAACATGAAATCTGGACCATTAAACTTGAAACCAAAGGAACTTGAAACCTGGGGCAATGAACATGAAACATGGGACCATTAACTTGCAACCCCGAAAATCATGAATTTTAATGGTCCAATAAACATGAAACACCTGCCATTAACATGAAACTGAGACCATTAAACTTGAAACCAAATGAACTTGAAACTGAGGGCAATGAACATGAAACCTAGGACCATTAACTTGCAACCACGAAAATCTTGAATTTTAATGGTCCAATAAACATGAATCATGTTGTGCAAATTTTAATGAACTCGCAAGCGCACGAATCTATTGTAGTATAGATCAATGGTGACTAGTGTCGATCCCATGAGGAGGTGGATTTTAATTGTGTGTAAGGTTAATTTTCTAGTTGGGAAGTTGGATTTGTGATGAAGATGATTTGGATTACTTTAAAATTTAAATTGAAATCGCGAGATTAAATTAGAGATTAAACTATGTGAATAAAATGCTTAGGTATCTGGATCTGTATCAACATGCACCAAGGGCTTAATATTCCTTATTATTACCAATTAAATCATGAGGGGGGTTTCCACTCCTCATGAGCCACACTCTAATAAATATGATATCAAGCACTTATCGTGCCAGACAATAATAATCTTGCACTAGGGAGACGATAGCACCGGTACAAAATCTAGACAAGATTATTTCTATCTGTCGACGAAAAGTCAAAACAGCCACATAAATTAGAGGGGAGAAGAAAGTAAATTTACCAAATTAGCCCATGGAACATGTTGAGACTTCACCTTCAACCCAAGATTGAAAGAAAATTAGCTACTCATTATTTGAACTAGGGGTAAAATAGGTATTATACTAAAATACGTAGAAATACAAGAAGGAGAGAGAATTTTACAAAACTAAGCTAAAAAATGGATTCAGGGGTGTCAAATTAGGGGGGGAGCCCTCCTTTTACAGATACAATGAGTGAATCATGGCCATTGGATGAAATCAATTCGGACGCTCAGGATTGCGCCACGTGGCAAGCTCTGATTGCTTTGAACACATTATCAGCGACTGTGATTCAGTGTGTCGCATGTAACGTAAGACAATTTTCGCATCCAATGATTTGCTGCTACGTCATCGGTCAACATCAAAGTCAACCAATCTTGATCAAGTGCATTGCTTCTATTGTAAGCTCATTTTTTCGGTCCAATAATACGTTGCCACGTCATCGGTCAGCGCCACATCATCAGTCAATGCCACATAAGCAGTCAATGCCACATCATTCGTCCAATCAAATGCTGCCATGTCACCAGTCAATGACACGTCATCGGTTAATGCCATGTCATCGTACGGATGTGTGAATAGTACCGTACATGAACAGTGACGTATAGGTGAACAGTACCGTATACGTGAACAGTACTGTATACATGAACAGTGACATTTTTCTTTTTATGCTCCTCCTAAGGTTTTCGACTGTCCTGAGTTCAAATATGTTGTTCGTTTTACTGTCCGATGTCTCGTTAATTGTGAAATGGCCAGAATTTCTCTGAAATACATAAAATACTTAAATTATAATAACACACAAACAATTAAAGTGCAAGGGACTTAAATACATAAAAGTAGGGATGTTAGTGAGACTTGAAGTGTAACATGATGATTTTATCTTATATAAATACACACTTTCTAACACTCAACAAATCACCTACTATTAACATAAAACCTAGACCATTAAACTTGAAATCAAAGGAACTTGAACCTGGGGCAATGAACATGAAACCTGGGACCATTAACTTGCAACCCCGAAAAATCATGAATTTTAATGGTCCAATGAACATGAAACACCTACCATTAACGTGAAACCGAGACCATTAAACTTGAAACCAAAAGAATTTGAAACTGAGGGCAATGAACATGAAACTTAAGACCATTAACTTGCAACCCCGAAAATCTTGAATTTTAATGGTCTAATAAACATGAAACACCTACCATTAACGTGAAACTGGGACTATTAAACTTGAAACCATAGGAACTTGAAACTTTGGCCAATGAACATGAAACCTTCGACCATTAACTTGCAACTCCGAAAATCATGATTTTTAATGGTCCAATGAACATTAATCGCCTACCATTAACATGAAACCTGAACCATTAAACTTGAAACTAAAGGAACTTGAAACGAAGGACAATAAACATGAAACCTAGGACCATTAACTTGTAACCCCGAAAATGTTGAATTTTAATGGTCCAATAAACATGAAACACCTACCATTAACGTGAAATCGAGATCATTAAACTTGAAACCAAAGGAACTTGAAATTTTGGCTAATAAACATGAAACCTTAGAGCATTAACTTGAACCTCGAAAATGTTGAATTTTAATGGTCCAATAAACATGAAACACCTACCATTAATATGAAATCGGGACCATTAAACTTGAAACTTTGGCCAATGAACATGAAACATTAGACTATTAACTTGCAACTCCCAAAATGTTGAATTTTAATGGTCCAATAAACTTGAAGCACCTACCATTAACGTGAAACCTAGACCATTAAACTTAAAACTAAAGGAACTTGAAACTGAGGGCAATGAACATGAAACTTGAGACCATTAACTTGCAACCCTGAAAATCTTGATTTTTAATGGTTTAATAAATATTAAACACCTACCATTAACGTGACACAGAGACCATTAAACTTGAAACCATAGGAACTTGAAACTTTGGCCAATGAACATGAAACCTGAGACCATTAACTTGCAACCTTGAAAATCATGAAATTAATGGTCCAATAAACATGAAACACCTACCATTAACATGAAATTGAGACCATTAAACTTGAAACTAATATTTAATTATTGTTAAATAATATTTTTATTATTATGTGTCCTTTTTTATTAAAATAATAATATTTTATTTATTATACAATATAATAATCATTAAAGGAGCAATCGGTTGCTCTTTACCGGTTGCTCCAAGTTTTGTTTTGTTTTTGTGGCAGCCAAACAATGGTCATATTTTTTTATTTTTTTCCCCAGCATGTATCGCATACATGCAGGTACTATAGCTGTGCCCTTTACTTATTTGAGATTTGTATGAAAATGAGGGATGATTAAATTAATAAACTTTTAAGTTATAAAAATTTAATTAGAGTTGGACTATTGCCTCCCTTCTAATGTCCTCATAAAACTCTTTTTAAAAATGATCTTTACTTAATTCTACAAAGGACCTTTCCATTATTTTTCTCAACAAACCCCAATAAATCTCATCTCAAACTCTTCTAAGTTCAACGTAAGAATTTTTTTTCATTTTAAGTTTATAATGATTGTGCTTATTCAACGTTGTAAGTTCAACAATTGAACTTATGAAATTCAGTTTTGGAGAGATTTCATTTTACAATTCACACCACCAAATATATATTTTTATGCTTTAAATATGAGTGAGACCCTTTTTTTTTTGGCATTCCTTTACATTAGTCTTTGTCTTTTATTCAAAATTATTCTTTTAAAGAATCCGTTTGATGCTAGATAATGAATGGTTTGTAACTGAAATTCTATATATTGGTCATAAACAGCAAACCCCTTATTGTTGACGATATTATTGAAGAAGATGGGTGCGTTTAATTAAATTTTGTATAAAATAATTCAAATTAAGTTTAAAATTGTAGCTTAAGTAATTTTATAAGCTATAAAATTCATCATCTAATAAATAAATGACACATAGTATTGAGACTCAAATATTGTGATCTCAATAATTACTCTTGTAAATTTATAAATAGAGGGTTTTGATAAGAGTTTTATGGTGTGTTTACTTACATGGAATGGGAATGGAAATGAGGGAATTGGAATAAATAATTTGTTTACTTTTCAAAATGAGGTTGGCAATAGAAATGGGAATCGTGGATCCCACACAAATTTGGGAATGATTAATGGAGTTGTGATTCACTTAAGGGGGCTAAGGAATGGAAATCTCATTCCTTGAACTTCTAATTCTACCCCGATTGATATTACAATATTTCCAAAATGCCCTCAATAAATTTTGTCATTTTTTCATTTTAGTCCTTATAGAATTATGAAAATAACTAAAAGTTTTGAGTTATTTACAAATAGGCCCTTTGATGGTAATAATAATATAATAACAATAACAATAATAATAATAATAATATAAAAATTATATTAATTAAAAAAATAAAATTAATAAAAATTAATAATAAAATTAATAATAATAAATGTTAATAATGATAATATTAATAAAAATAATAATAGCAATAATTAATAATAATTAAAATAATAAAGTTAGTTAATATAATTTTATAATAATAATTATTAAATTTAATAATAATTATTATTATAATAACGACATTTAAATAATAATAAATAAAATAATAAATTTAATAATTTATTATAATATGCCCTTAGTTTATAACAACAACAACAACAACAACAACAACAACAATAATAATAATATAATAATAAATAGTAGCAAAAAATAATAATAATAAATAGTAGTAATTATTTTATTATTATTATTATTAAATAATATCAAGGACAATACTTGACATAGGGCATTTTAGTAAATGATTATATTTTATTCAGATTCCAAGACAAAGTAAACACATCAATGGAAATGAATCTCATTCCAATTCCGATTCCTACAGCTCAAATAAACAAGTTATTATGATTCTTATTTTTTATTCTGATTTCAGTCCATTCCGATTACTGATTAGGAAACGCACCATTAAAGGAATGCCAATAGCTCCACTCATTTAATTAGTGGAACCCAAACCCAATTCTAGTAAAGCCCAGGCCCTCAACAGTCAATGGTTCATGGTAACGGCATCGCTAGGGGTGGCAAAAATACCCGCCCTGATCGGACCGGAGATGAGGGTGGGCCGGTCCCGGGTATCACTTGAAAAGCCCGGGTCCGGCTCGGATTTCATAAAATAAAATTATTATAATATATATTTTTCAATAATAATATTTATTTAATCCATTTATTATATATATTTAAAATTTTAAACATTTAAATATTTAATGTACATATTTTCATGTCTAATTTCATTAAAATAAATTAAAAAATTAAAAATTTTAAATTAAAAAATACATATATAATAGTATAAAATATAAAAATCCGAGCTTCAAAACCCAGATAAAAAAATCCGGCCCGGTGCCGGGTTTTTTAAACCCTGACCGGGTGGCCAAAAAGTATGTCTGGGCCGGGTCCGGATATGGCAATACCCCGACCCGGCCCGAATTTTACCAACCCTAGGCATCGCTAAAACTTGTCTTCTAGTTCTAAGAGGATTTAATGCACATGTATATAGACTTGCCCCAAAAGTCTTATCTCGGCCGTCACAGCTCGTTTCGAAACATATGCATGTAGTTAGCCAAAAAAAAAATATAATAATAATAAAAAAATAATTTTCAAGTAGTATTATTTAATTGTCACCTCTGATTAAGTAAACAATGAATAAATATAATAACTGAAATAATACACGCTTTACAATTTATTTTGAATATTAAACACAATTATTTTTCGATTACTACTCATATGAAAATTTTCACTAATGTCAAAATATTTATAATAATTTCTAATTATTTTGAATATTAAATAAATCTGTTCAATATATTATGTTGCATGATTTTTTTTAAACTTTATTTTTTTAATCTACAATGACTTTTAAATTTTCTCATCTCAATATTGAATAAGACCTAAATCAAGTATACATTATTAATTTCTTGATATTGAGGTTTAAATCCAATGGCAAAGAGTAGTATTCTTAAAGACTCAGGTCCTGAGTTTAGTCTTCACTTATATACGGACATTAAATAAATTTTTTTTATTAATTTTCTACTTTTCACATAAACTGGAAACCGAGCAACCTTTTGCCATCTTCATTCCAAACAACCTTAAATTCTCCATCACATAATCTGTCAAAAGCTCAATACCCTTGTCCTTAGCCATCTGATAACCTGAACATGACCGTATGAACGTGAAGTAATCATCTAAATCCATCACCTTCTCTAAAACAAACTGATCAAACGGTCCCGTATTATCCATCCCATCCACAGGCTCAAATGGAAAATCAATGCTCATGTACTTGTTGTCCGCCAATTTACGTTGTGGTTCCCAAAACGGTTCACAATCAACGGTGTCAAATGGTTTGAAAACTGCACCTACGGATTCATTGACTTCGGGCATGGTGTAGGTCCATGCAGCTATTACTCCATTTGGTTTTTTGAGTACCCATTTTGCTTGTTTGCAAAATTGAGGCAAATCAAACTGTTACAATCACTCTTTGTAAGGTGTACAAATAACTTAACAAAGAGAAGAAAATAAGTAACGACTCTTCGAGGGGTCAATCTCCTCTCAAACAACTCAAGTTGTTATTCTGAATTTCTTCCATGATTTTATTCAATAATCAATTAGAATTTAAATACACGAATTTGCTAAATAAATCCCAAAAAATAAGAAAATAATATCCGGAACAAATAGGAAAGCTTTGGACTCGTTCTCACCCACTACACACTCAAAACAAATCTAAAATAAAGTTGACTTAGTCTTCACATCTTTGCACGTGCCCCAATCAGCTACTACTTGCTTGCAACATCTCCATCCCCCTTAAGCAGCAACTTCGTCCACGAAGCTAAAGTCAGGATAACGAGCACGAAATTCTTCACTAAGTTTCGATGTTGCCTCGGAAGGAGATAAGCCTTTCCAATGAACTAACACCTCCCTTTTTTTCCTGCAAGTACACTGATCCAGTATTGCTTGAGGAGTGGGTACCACCAAATGATCTTCATTAACCTTAGGTACAGTTGGCAACACCATTTGACCCTCACCAATTTTCTTTTTCAGCTGCGGACATGAAAAACTGGATGGAGCCTGGAATTTGGAGGCAACTTCAATCGATATGCCACTTTTCCGATTTTCTCAATCACTTCAAATGGTCTATAGTAACGAGCTGATAGCTTAAAATTCCTTCGCAAAGCCAAGGACATTTGTCGATAAGGCTGAAGCCTGAGATACACAAAATCACCCACTAGAAACTCTCGTTCTCTATGCTTTGAATCATACAACTTCTTCATTCGAGCTTGTGCCTGGAAGATACAATCACAAACCTCTTTAATGACATGATCACGAGCAACTAACTCCTGCTCCACAGCTTCTAACCTTGCTGTTCCTGGAATATAATCAACTAACTTCGGAGGCTCCCGGCCATAAACAATTTCACAAGGTGTTTTTCGAACCACCGAGTGCCAACTTGATTTGTGGCAAAAACTCTGGCCAAGTTAACCACTTTAACCATTCTTTCGGTCTTGCACTAGTAAATCATCTGAGATACATCTCTAAAGTCCGATTTACAACCTCACTTTGGCCATCTGTCTGAGAATGATACCTCGAACTAAAATTGAATGAAGTACTGTTCGAACGAAAAAATTCTCTCCAAAAGGCACTTGTGAATGTTGGATCCGGATCACATACAATAGATTTTGGCAACCCATGCAATTTAAATACATTATCAAAGAATAATTTTGCTACCCCGACAACAGTAGATGGATGAGAAAGAGGAATAAAGTGAGCATATTTTGATAATCTGTCAACTACAACTAGAATAGTTGTCTTACCACTAGAAAGAGGCAGCCCTTCGATAAAGTCCATCAAAATGTCATCCCAAATCCTCAATGGAACAGAGAGTGGCTGTAGAAAACCAACAGGTGCCATGTGCTCAGCTTTATGTCGTTGACATGTATCACAGCTACGAATAACCCCCTTAATTTGTTTCCTCATTTCCTTCCAATAAAAACTAGCTTTGATTCTTTGAAGTGTCTTCATGTTACCTTCATGGGTACTTCCATGGAATTCATTAATAAATGAAGTTGTAAGCTTTGGGTCAGGTACAAGATAAATACGCCCTTTAAACAAGATGATTCCCTCAACAATCATCCATGGTCCAATAGCCTCGCCTTGTTGAATTCGCACTTGTAGTGCCTGAAGAGAAGAATTTGTAACTATTTCCTCCTTGATTGCATCTAACCAATGTGGCAGCAATTGAGTTAGCGCAAACAATGATCCTTTACTAAATTCAACCTCAGGCCTTCGAGAGAGCGAATCAGCCAAAATGTTCTCAACTCTCTTTTTATACTCCATCTGAAAATCATAGCCCATCAACTTATATAACCAACACTGTTGAGCCGTTGTACTAATTTTTTGTGTTTACAGATGCTTCAAGCTGTGATGATCAGTCCGCACAATAAATTTTCTTCCGAGCAAGTATGGCCTCCACTTTTGAACGGCTAAGACCAATACAAGGATTTCTTTCTCATAAGTTGAAAGGAGAAGTTTTTTCCTTGAAGTGCTTGACTAAAGTAAGCTATTGGTTTATCGTCGAAGAATAATGCACCTACACCAATTCTAGATGCATCACATTCAAGAATAAATGTTTTTGAGAAGTCAGCCAAAGATAATACCGGTGCTTTAGTCGTCGCCAACTTAAGCCTTTCAAATGCCTCATCTGCTGGTATGGCGTCCTTATTTCTACCTATTTTGTCATCTCATAGGTTACAAGGAAGAATTAGAAACAGAGTCAATAACGATAGTAGGGTGCTTCGAGGGAAACCCCAAGTCCTCCAATATTTTACTTCAAGTAAAGTTGGTAAAAAATGCCTGCCCTTTTATTCATTGAACTTCCAAATATATGAAAAACTTTACAACGTCCATTCCTTAGATAAAGGAAGACTTATTCAAGTAAAATCCAATTCTTAACAATAAAAATTTATTTAACAACTAAATACTAATGCCAAGCCACCTAGCAAGTCAAAGGACACCTATGCAAAAACTTGTAACATTCCCTCCCTCTTAAGGAAAACACTTGTCCTCAAGTGTAAAATTTGGAAATTGATTCCTCATGAACCCAACATCTTCCCATGTAGCTTATGACGGTGAAAGTCCTTGCCAATGAACCAAAACTTCCTATCTTCTCCTTTGCTTACGATAATCCAAAGCAGCTTGTGGAACAGGAAACATATTGTCAAAGACCATAGCAGGAAGTTGAGTTTGAACATCCATGTTTTGTCCCACCATTTTCTTCAAAAGAGAGACATGAAAAACAGGATGTATATGAGCATCACCAGGCAGCTCCAATTTATAAGCCACTGCTCTAATTCTTTGCAAAACTTTGAAAGGGCTATAATATTTCGGAGAAAGCTTAAAATGTTTCCTCATTGATAACTGTCTATACGGTTGTAGCCTTAAGTATACCCAATCCCCAACTGAAAATTCCCTCTCAGTATGCTTGGAATCATAAATTTTTTTCATCCTTGCCTGAGCATCTTTGATGTTTAGTTGCAAGTCTTTCATAACCATATCCCTCCGTAACAATTCTTCTTCAACAGCAGCCACTTTAGCCGTTCTCGAAACATAAGTCAACAAGTTGGGTGGTTCACGCCCATAAACCACTTCAAAAGGCGTTCTCTTGATAGTAGAGTGCCAACTTGTATTATAACAAAATTCAGCCCAAGCTAGCCAGCGGACCCAATGAGTTGGTTGTGAACTAGTGAAACAACGTAGATACATTTCAATTGTTTGATTCACTACTTCACTTTGACCGTCTGTTTGAGGATGGTAGGTAGTACTAAAATTAAAGCTTGTACCATTCTAACAGAACAACTCCATCCAAAAATTACTTGTAAATGTAGGATCTCTATCACATACAATTGACTTCGGCATCCCATGTAAGAGAAAATTATGATCAAAGAAAGTTTGTGCAACACTTACAACAGTGTAAGGATGTGACAGTGTGATGAAATGAGCATACTTTGATAACCGATCAACTACAACAAGAATGGAAGATTTTCCCTTTGAAGCCGGTAATCTATCTATGAAATCCATTGATATGTTTTCCCATATTTGACTAAGAATAGGCAAGGGTTGTAAGAGTCCTACTGGCAAAATATTCTCCACTTTGTGTCACTGATAGATCTCACAATTCTTTATAAACTCCTTAATATGCTTGCTTATACCTGCCAATAAAAGGTGCTACGAATTTGATAGAGAGACTTGTGGAATCCTTCATGTGTGCTGCCATGAATTTCCACAATTATATCTTGAAAGAGAGAAGAGTTTGTAGCCAAATAAATCTTTCCTTTAAAGAAAAGTAAACCATTTTGAAATTTCCATGGTCCAAGTGCTTCCCCTTCTTGAACTAGCTGCACTAATTTTTGAAGAGCTGGATTTTTTTCAACCTCCTCTCTAATTGTTTCCATCCAATTTGGTACCGGCTATGAGAGAGCTAGTATTTCTGCTAAGCGAAAATCTTCTCTTCGAGACAAGGCATCTGCTACTATATTTTCCTTTCCCTTTTTGTAAACAACAACAAAGTTAAATCCCATTAGTTTGTAAAGCCATTTTTGTTGTGCTTCAGTAGTTATCTTCTGATCCCACAAGTGCTTAAGACTCTGTTGATCAGTGAAGACCACAAATTTTCTACCTAAAAGATACGCCCGCCATTTCTGTACAGCAAGCACAAGAGCCAACATTTCTTTCTCATAAGTAGAAAGCAAGAGATTCTTTCCTTGAAGCGCATGACTTAAAAAAGCAATTGGTCATTCTTGTCTCAAAACAGTCCCTATGTCAGAACCACATGCATCACATTCTACAATAAAGGCCTTTGAAAAATTCGAAAGAGCCAGAACAGGGGCCTCAGTCATCACCTTCTTCAGCTGCACAAATGCTTCATCAGCAATGGGAGATTATTGGAAAAATATGCTCTTTAAAGCATATTTGTTTATTTATTGTAATAAATATTTTCTGATTAATAAAATAAATGAGGTATTTTATTCAAGCATTTCTATTGCATTAATATTTTGAGTAAAGTCCATTTAATCATATTATATGTATTTATGTGATCACCATGTGGATTCACAGAAGACATAAATACAAGTTATCTTATGATTAAATAAATTAAGTTCGCAGTTGATAAATAAAGTTGGGCACTTTATTTAGGTATAGACTGTAATAAGTTCATTGAGTGATTTGTCTTAATCATATATGAATTTATTGATGTAGCGTGACTACATTGAACTGGATCACATATGAGATTTAATTAACTTTGTAATAACTGTCAGACTTATTAAATCTCATAGGCATTGATTTAATGTGATCTTAATCTTGAGTCAATTATAATTTCTTGATTATAATTGTTATTTCATTTGAGTTACCAATGGGCACGACATACACTTGTAGTCAAGATTACCCGGTATCTTGGTGGGAGCAATTACAAGTATTGAATTTATAGATTGACAATATAGAATTTGTACGACACATCTCTTGATGGGTTTCAGTACTTGATCATAGAATTCTCTGGCCAGAGTGTATCAACATATATATATATATAAGTATGTTGAAAATGATCATTAGAGAAAACCAAAGAAGTATCAAGGAACAAGATGTAATTAAATTGATTGGACAAATTTGAGATATCAATTTAATTAACGATGTGGTACAAAGGATTGTGCAATAAAGAAATCAATGTGGCTTGGGCGAATTATTATTAGAGCATACAATTATGGAGGTCAGTTCCAATCTTATAGTGGAGTAGAATTGGAATTAAATAATTATTTTTGTTTAATTACAAGCTTAATTATTGTAGCCACTATTGTATGTTCCCAAATGATCCCCGGGTTAGCTCATTTAATTGACAACACCATTACTGGACCCAAATGCGAGAAAACTGGCATATAAGGTAAAAATCTTAATTATAATATTTGTTAAGGCCTAATGTGTTATAAACAAGTGTGAATGAGGTCTTATGATATTTTACAAGATAGACTTCTAGTTGGTTACACATTCTCTCCACTTTTACGTAAGTGGAGAGATAAATGTTTAATTTAAAATATTTTAATATTTTAAATTAATGAGATATAACACATGCTAGGGTTTTTTCATAAGCTAATATAAATAAGGATTTTTCTAAAAACAAAAAGAGAGAGAGATCTTTAAATAAAAAAAAAAAGGAACGCCAGTTGCAATTGGGAGTAGTGAAACAGACGCCCACACGTCCAGTGTTGATCAATCTTGAGTCATAGCCTGGAAGATCGTTTGGTGGTGGATCTACATCTTTCTATTATCCTTCTTCTCATATAAACAAGGTACGAGTTTCTAGATTACTTAATTCTTATATATTATATGAGATCAATGATAAAAATACGATTTTTATCCAACAATTGGTATCAGAGCCATCTCATAATAATATATAAGGATTTCGTAAGAAATCAATCTTGTTGATTATGTATTAGAGTGGCACAATTTATTTAGATATATATTATTTGTTAATATATGAATAAAGCATGCTTGGATTTGTCTCAATTCATGATTAGAAATTTGTCTGTATTATTGTATTGAATCTGTAACTAGAGGGGTGGTTTATCATCACCATGTTTCCCTCTAGGTTTTAATTTTCTGTTTTAGAATTTGTGTAAGCCAGCGCGTTAGGAATCAGTAACAAAAAATAAGGTTGTATTCATCGGACAATGAAGAAGACACTATGCAAAGAACGCACGCCGCGCGCAATGACGACAGTAATGCACGCAAGAAGCGCCAGCATGCAGCGTGTCGCATACAGACAGATGACAATGCATGCGCGAATCTGCAGCTAAGACGATACCCACTAGCAGCGCGCTCATGCGCTGCCAGCAGCAGTGCTGCATATGCTGACAAAGACTGCTGCAAGAATCTTGTGTGCGCGAACTAACTTTGCGTCTTTAATCTAATCATGCGCCCCGCTTGGGCCGGTTGCCGTGATCGTGGCCGGCGTCGGGTGAAGAAGATCTTCCGGCGGGACAGCCTCGAGGATGCATCGGAGAAGATGATGAACAGTTGCTGGTTTTGGTGATGGCGGCTGAGGAGAAAAATACAGATTTAGGGTTTTTGTGGTTTTTATCACTCTAATCCCTATAGTTCTGTAACTTTCTCGTTTGGGCATAATTATTTTACTATTTTGCATTTAAGTCCAAGATTTGTTTTAGGCTTGGTAAATCCTAGTTTTAGGTCCAATAAAATTTGGGCTTAATGGATTAAAAATGCATAGATATAGTTTAACACATTAAGTTTATATTTGGTCCAAAATTTTTTACTTAAAATTTTGTTATCTTTAAAAATTAGAATTGGACCAATAATAAATTTAAAGCCCATATTAGCCAAGACCATTAACAAAGAAAAGCCAATGGAAGATGGACATTGACAAAAAGCCCAATGAAGATTAGGCTTAGGATTAATGTATTTTTCATTTTAGGAAAATCATGAATTGAGATTATTTAATTATTTATTTATATGATTATGTTTTGGATGTTAACATGCCATGAAAACATGTCATATAGAATAGGAAGTGCCACTCTATGCATAATGATAAATGTCATTCATTTAACATGAATTTATGTATATTGTTTGAATTATTTAAATGCTTGATAATATGAGATATCACTTGGATAATATTATAGGAAGCATGATATTAACAATATATGTATGTTTTTAAAAGGAAAAACCAATTTTAAAATATTGAGTGGGAGAGGGAAAATTCAAGATAATTTTTTCCTACGGGCTCCATTGTTGGTTCAATAATAAAATTATATATATACCTCGACTTCATGATACGGTGATGCTCCCTACGGAGGGTATATATATTAGATATTTTATTTGATGAACTTCTTTAAAGATAAGATCGAAATATTTTTCAATCTGTTGATCACCCTAACGGTGGCTGCATGATATAGAGAATACGTAGATTGAAACAATGGTTACACACTCAACTAAAATTTGTTATTAATCTTCCCATCGAAGCTCTGTTAACAAATTTTGGCCCTAAAAGATAACGATAGTTATTTATCATGTTTTGACATGAAAGTAAATAATCTAATGGATAATTGGATCTGGTAAGTGTAGACATGACTTCCCCAACGGATAGCTTGTCAAAGCGGTACTAGATTATCGTTACAATAAAATAAAATGCATTTATGGTTTTTTGCATTTTTATTATTTATTGTGAATGTTATATCAAAATATTTATGCATGGATGTTTTATTTTTCAGAAATGTCTTCCTTAAGCCCACTTACTATTATCCTGAATCAAAACATACTCACTGGCGAGAACTATATAGATTGGAAAAGAAATCTATATATTGTCCTGACTGCTGAAAATTATAAATATGTCTTAACCCGAGCATGCCCCCGGAACCACTAGACAATGCTCATAGAAATGAGAGGAGGCTTTATGAGAAATGGCAAAAGGCTAATGAAATGGCCAAATGCTACATTTTAGCCTCAATTTCTAATATTCTGCGACCAAACATCGAATTTGGAGACAACCCACCGAAATAATGGATAGTCTCCAAGAGATGTTTGGGCGAGTACTCGCTTCTGCGAGACAGCAAAGATTGAAGGGTATTATGAATAGCAAAATGGGGAAGGGCACAAGAGTTCGTGATCATGTCCTCAAAATGATGGACTATTTGAATGAGGCCGAGATTCGGGCGCACAAATCGATGATAACTCAAAAATTGATATGGTGCTAGAATCTCTCGCCGGATACATTCAAAGAGTTTAAGGTCAATTATAACATGAACAAAAGAAACATGACCTTAACAGAATTGATGAACGAACTCCATTCTGCTGAAGAGATCTATCGTACTGAGAAATCTCTGGGAAGCATAAATATTGCTGAAAAAATTCTTCATCTAGGCCTAAGCCAAAGGCAAAGGTAAGAAGAAGAAGAAACACAGGAAAATGAAATTGTCTACGAAACAAGATGGCAAGCCTAAAGGCAAGTGCTTCAAGTGTGGACAGAAGGGTCATTGGAAAAAGGATTGTCCTAAGATTGCCAAATCAGGTATAGGAAATCTTTTTGTTATTGAGACTTGTTTAGTTCAGAATCCAATTGACACATGGGTGTTGGATTCAGGAGCAACTAATCATATTTGTAATTCACTTATTTGGTTTCAGGAAACCAGGAAACTAAGTGAAGGGAGCGTTAGGCTGCAGCTTGGGACAGGACAGTTCGTGTCAGCAGTGAAGATTGGATCTGTTTTATTATCTTTTAATAATGAGACTTTGGTTTTGAATAATTGTCTTTATGTTCCAGACATTAGGAGGAATTTAATTTCAGTAGCTTGTTTGTCAAAACAAGGGTATACTGTAAATTTTGGATCCTCTGTTTCTATTTTTTATAATAATAGACTTATTTGTTCTGGTACATTGGAAGACAATTTAATCATTTAAGGCCTATGATCTTTTCTATGCATGACACAGTGATTAATAATGATGAGCATACACATTTATCTAAGAAAAGAAAGTTTTCTTCCAACCAATGCTACCTCTGGCATTTACGTTTGGGTCATATAAACCAAAATAGGATACAGAGAATGATCAAAGATGGGCTCTTGGGTCCATTAGAAAATGAATCATTGCCACTCTGTGAATCTTGTTTAGAAGGAAAAATGACAAAAAGGCCATTCTCGGCCAAAGGAGTGCGTGCTATAGTACCACTTGAATTGGTACATACAGATGTATGTGGGCCAATTAATGTACAAGCTCGAGGGGGTTATGAGTACTGCATCACTTTCACTGATGATTACTCTAGATACGGTTATGTTTATCTGATGCGTCACAAGTCTGAAGCTCTTGAGAAATTTAAAGAGTATAAGGCTGAGACAGAAAAGCAATTAGATAAGAACATAAAGAAACTTCGATCTGATCGAGGTGGTGAATATCTCTCCGGAGATTTCAAAGAGTATCTGGTTGAAAATGGGATTATTTCTCAGTTGACTGCCCCAGGAACACCACAACAAAATGGGGTAGCTGAAAGGAGAAATAGAACTCTTTTGGATATAGTGAGATCTATGCTCAGTTATTCATCATTACCTATCTCTTTTTGGGGACTAGCACTAGAGACTAGTTTACCTTTTAAACTTAGTTCCATCCAAGTCGGTGCCTAAAACCCCAATAGAATTATGGTCGGGTCGCAAACCAAGTTTACGACATGTTCATATTTGGGGATCACCAAAGACATGTCTTTGAAACCAAAGGCAGACAAAATGGATTCACGTTCTGAGGTTTGCATGTTTGTGGGGTATCCCAAAGGAACAAGGGGAGGTTTATTTTATAGTCCTCAAGATAGGAAAGTAATTGTGAGCACACACTTTACTTCCCTTGAGGAAGACTATATGAATAACTTCAAACCAAAGAGTAAGGTAGTACTTGAAGAACTGTCAGGTGATCAGATTGATACTCAGCTTTCAACACCTGTTTTAGAACAAGATGAAGAGCAACAATCTGATCAGCAAAGGATTAGCCCTGAACAACCATCACTTTTAGAACCTCGTCGTAGTGGGAGGGTAACTAGGTTACCAGTAAGATACATGTTATTGGGAGAAACCTATACGGCTATCTCAGATGAACATGTACAAGATCCCATTAGCTACAATGAAGCTCTAATAGATAGAGATGTTGAATTTTGGAAAAAGGCTATGAATAAAGAAATGGAATCTATGTATTCCAATAAAGTCTGGGAACTTGTAGAGGCACCAAATGGGGTAAAACCTATTGGGTGTAAGTGGATCTACAAGAGAAAAAGAGGAGTAGACGGAAGGGTGGAAACATTTAAAGCAAGATTAGTAGCCAAAGGGTTCACTCAGAAAGAGGGAATCGACTATGAGGAAACTTTTTCTCCGGTTGCTATGCTTAAGTCCATCAGAATTCTGCTCTCCATTGCTGCAGTGCTAGATTATGAAATTTGGCAAATGGATGTTAAGACTGCCTTTCTAAATGGGCATCTTGAAGAAAACATCTATATGCAAAGAACCGGATGGATTCATACAAAAAGGCCAAGAACACATGGTATGCAAGTTGCGAGAGATCCATCTATGGATTGAAGCAAGCATCCCGGTCATGGAACATTAGATTTGATCAAGCGATAAAATCGTTTGGATTCATTCAGAATATTGATGACCATGTGTATATAAGAAAATTCAGGGAAAAACTGTAGCCTTTTGAATTCTTTATGTAGATGATATTCTCCTTATTGGAAATGATATAGGAGTATTGACTACAATAAAGAGTTGGCTAGCAAAACAATTTGATATGAAAGACCTGGGAGAGGCTAGTTATATTCTTGGTATCAAGTTACTACGAGACCGGAAGAATAAAACTTTAGCCTTATCTCAAGCGGTCTATATCGATAAGATATTGGCTAGATTTAGCATGGAAAATTCCAAGACTGGCTTGTTACCATTCAGACATGGAATTGCATTCTCTAAGGATCAATCACCTAAAACATCTGATGAGATAGAGAAAATGAGACGAGTTCCCTATGCGGAAGCTGTGGGGAGTCTCATGTATGCCATGCTTTGCACTAGACCAGACATCTGTTTTGCAGTTGGAATGGTTAGTAGATATCAATCTAATCCTGGACCTGAGCACTGGACTGCTGTCAAGCATATAATGAAGTATTTGAAAAGAAATAAGCATTATATGCTTGTGTATTCTGGTGATGAACTTATTCCAGTGGGTTATACTGATTCTGACTTCATGTCAGATAAGGATTCTAGAAAGTCTACTTCAGGCTATGTGTTTACATTAGGAAGTGGAGCTATTAGTTGGAGGAGTGTGAAACAATCTTGTATCGCAGAGACTCCACAACGGAAGCCGAATATGTGGCCGCATCTCGAAGGCGCAAAAAGAAGCCGTATGGCTCCATAAGTTCCTTCAAGATCTTGAGGTGGTACACATGCAACCGCACCACTTAAATTATTTTGTGATAATAGTGGCGCGATAGCTCAATCAAAAGAACCAAGGAACCACAAGAAACAAAAACATATTGAAATGAAGTATCATCTTATAAGGGATATAGTGCGAGAGAGGTGATGTAAAAGTTACTCGGTTGCGTCACAAGAAAACTTGGCGAGACCCTTTTACTAAGGCCATACCTGGGAAACTTTTTGACTTGCACTTAGAGTCCATGGGCATGCGTGAGATGCCAAATATGCTTTGAGAGCTAGTGGGAGATTATTGGAAAAATATGCTCTTTAAAGCATATTTGTTTATTTATTGTAATAAATATTTTCTGATTAATAAAATAAATGAGGTATTTTATTCAAGCATTTCTATTGCATTAATATTTTGAGTAAAGTCCATTTAATCATATTATATGTATTTATGTGATCACCATGTGGATTCACAGAAGACATAAATACAAGTTATCTTATGATTAAATAAATTAAGTTCGCAGTTGATAAATAAAGTTGGGCACTTTATTTAGGTATAGACTGTAATAAGTTCATTGAGTGATTTGTCTTAATCATATATGAATTTATTGATGTAGCGTGACTACATTGAACTGGATCACATATGAGATTTAATTAACTTTGTAATAACTGTCAGACTTATTAAATCTCATAGGCATTGATTTAATGTGATCTTAATCTTGAGTCAATTATAATTTCTTGATTATAATTGTTATTTCATTTGAGTTACCAATGGGCACGACATACACTTGTAGTCAAGATTACCCGGTATCTTGGTGGGAGCAATTACAAGTATTGAATTTATAGATTGACAATATAGAATTTGTACGACACATCTCTTGATGGGTTTCATTACTTGATCATAGAATTCTCTGGCCAGAGTGTATCAACATATATATATATATAAGTATGTTGAAAATGATCATTAGAGAAAACCAGTAAGTATCAAGGAACAAGATGTAATTAAATTGATTGGACAGTTGAGATATCAATTTAATTAACGATGTGGTACAAAGGATTGTGCAATAAAGAAATCAATGTGGCTTGGGCGAATTATTATTCGAGCATACAATTATGGATGTCGGTTCAATCTTATAGTGGAGTAGAATTGGAATTAAATAATTATTTTTGTTTAATTACAAGCTTAATTATTGTAGCCACTATTGTATGTTCCCAAATGATCCCCGGGTTAGCTCATTTAATTGACAACACCATTACTGGACCCAAATGCGAGAAAACTGGCATATAAGGTAAAAATCTTAATTATAATATTTGTTAAGGCCTAATGTGTTATAAACAAGTGTGAATGAGGTCTTATGATATTTTACAAGATAGACTTCTAGTTGGTTACACATTCTCTCCACTTTTACGTAAGTGGAGAGATAAATGTTTAATTTAAAATATTTTAATATTTTAAATTAATGAGATATAACACATGCTAGGGTTTTTTCATAAGCTAATATAAATAAGGATTTTTCTAAAAACAAAAAGAGAGAGAGATCTTTAAATAAAAAAAAAAAAAGGAACGCCAGTTGCAATTGGGAGTAGTGAAACAGACGCCCACACGTCCAGTGTTGATCAATCTTGAGTCATAGCCTGGAAGATCGTTTGGTGGTGGATCTACATCTTTCTATTATCCTTCTTCTCATATAAACAAGGTACGAGTTTCTAGATTACTTAATTCTTATATATTATATGAGATCAATGATAAAAATACGATTTTTATCCAACATGGAGTCCACAAGAAAGAATTTTTCTTCAGCATCTTCGTTAATGGGCTGGCTATTTTTTCCGAAATCTTTCATGAATTTTCAGTAATAGCCTGCTAGTCCTAAGAACCCATGCAAAGCTTTAACAGTTTGTGGCTTAGGCCAATCCACCATCGCTGAAATCTTGTCATGATCAACAACAACTCCTGCATTTGAAATAATATGGCCTAGGTACTTGACTTCGTTTTGGCCAAATTAACATTTTTCAACCTTTGCAAATAATTTGTTAGTCTTCAAAATAGAAAATACAGCATCCAAATGTTGAATATGCTCTGCCCAAGATTTGCTGTATACCAAGATATCGTCAAAGAAGACAAGAACAAACTTTCTCAAATAAATTTTGAATACCTCATTCATGAGAGCTTGAAAGGTTGAGGGTGCATTTGTGAGTCCAAACGGCATAACCAAGAATTCGTAGTGGCCTTCGTGGGTTCGGAAAGCTGTGAGTCCATGTCTTTAGAGTGCATCCGTATTTGATGATAACCAGAGCGGAGGTCCAGCTTTGAAAAAATTTGTGCACCATGTAACTAATCCAACAATTCATCGATAACAAGAATGAAAAATTTATCTTTGATTGTAATTTTATTCAATGCCCTGTAATCCACGTACATCCGCCAAGAGCCATCATGTTTTTTCACCAAAATCACAGGAGAGGAATAGGGGCTTGTGCTACAAATTACGCTTGTCGATAACATCTCAGCCACTAGTTTTTCAATCTCAGATTTTTGGAAATGGGGGTATCTGTAAGGCTTGACACTTACTGGTCCTTGCCCTGGTAATAATGGAATTTTGTGGTCTTGTGTTCGTTTGGTCGAAGCTCTTTTGGTTCTGTAAACACCTCCTGGTACTTGTGCAAAAGTGATTGCAAATGTTGAGGAACCGATTGGTTGTCTTTTATTGGTGGAATATTGATTGAAAACAAGTGCAATAAAATGCCATCTTTCCTTTTCCTTGCTGCTTGTTCAAATTGGCTCACGTCAATCACTTTATTGTCTGGAATGGTTAGACCTTGTAATACCACTTCTTTTTTTTACAAAGAAAACTTAATTAGTAACTTTGAGAAATCCCAAATTATAAGTCCCAATGTACACAACCATTGAGCCCCTAAAACCACATCATGTCCTTCAAGTGGTGGTAAATAAAAATCAACGTAAATTGGGAAACCTTGCAAATTGACATGAACATTAGGACATTTACCTGGACTCTCCAATTTTTCACTAGAGGCCACCATCACCTTCAAATTCTCTCCTGATTACGGCCTTAAACCTGCCTTGTTGGCTAGCTTCTCACTGATAAAATTATGAGTACTCCCAGAATCAATAAGAACATTAACCACTACATGGTGAAGCTGTCCTCTTACCCGCATTGTCTCTGGTGCCCGAGCTCCGCTAATAGCATGCATTGATATTTCAGGTGTCACCACATAAAAAGCGTTTGCCATTTCATCCTCCATAAGTAGGTCACTATCATCTTCATCTAGGCATGCTTCAATCAAAAACAACTTCCGACATCGATGCCCTGGTTGGAACTTCTCATCACAATTATAACAGAGGCCTCTTTTTCTTCTGTCTTGCAGCTCTGCAGTTGATAATTTCCGTATTGGAATTGTAAAATTGTTGTTGATTGGAGTCTTGATTGGTTGGGAACTCATCTTTGGAGAATTCACCTTTCTCTGCTACAAGTTTCTTGCTTTATACAATCGAGCCAACCCAATTGCTTCAGAAAGTGTTACTGGTCTGCCAGCTTGTACATCCGCTCGAATAGATCACGTAGCCCACTCACAAAGCAACTAACTTGGCGTGCTTGAGGGAGATGCCCGACCTTGGCTAAAAGTCTTTCAAATTGTGATTGATACTCCTGCACAATTCCAGTTTGCTACAATTTGGTTAGTTCACCGAAAAAACCACAAAATTGATTAGGACCAAAGCGAGAGAGAAGTTCTTTCCGAAAATCATCCCAAGTGAGATACTTCATGTCCTGTTTTACTAGCTGATACCACAATTGAGCGTCTCCTTCAAGATAGTATGATGCAAGTGACATTTGATCGGTTTTCGGAAACCTTGGAATTGAAAAAATTGTTCAGCTCGGCATAGCCAGCTAGTTGGATCCTTCCCTCCATTGTAACGTGGGAAATCCAATTTAACAAGCTTGGTTGCATACAAACTTGTTGACCCATTTGGTTTTGATTGCCATTCTGACGCCCACCATATGTTTGAGTTGGTGCTTGTGCAGATTCTTCATCTTTGGCTGATTGGCTCACCAATTGGTCCATTCGTACAGAGAGTTGTTCAAGCATGTCAGTCATCTTCATCATTAGATCTTGCTGACCAGCAGAAAGACTCCCTATAGTTTGCTCTAGTTGCTCAACTCTCTGCTCCATGCCCGAGCTCTGATACCACTTTGGTATGGCGTCCTTATTTCTACCTATTTTGTCGTCTCGTGGGTTACAAGGAAGAATTAGAAACATAGTAAATAACGATAGTAGGGTGCTTCGAGGGAAACCCCAAGTCCTCCAATATTTTACTTCAAGTAAAGTTGGTAAAAAACATGTTTTAATGATATTATTAAGACTTTTTAGATTAAGTAAAATGCTAAAAAAAATTAGTTTAACAACTTAATGATCGAAATTTTTTATTCAATTGAAAAAATAAACAGACTTAATGACTTAATTGATTAAAATTAAGTCAATTAAATCATTAAGTCAAAAAAACAAACAGCTCCTTAGTCTTCACATCTTTGCACGTGCCCCAATCAGCCACTACTTGCTTGCAACACAAACCAATTGATTTGAGTGTGGCATTATAATGATAAAATTACAATTAGGATGTCTTGAAGTAGATCTTTCTAATTTTGATGTAAATCTTTTATGAAAAAAATCAGTTATTTGTTGTTAACAAGAGTTTTATTAAAAATTATATTTATTTTATAGAATTTTTTAAAAAAATTATATATATATATATATATATATATATTGATTGTTTGTAATTTATTTTACATAAATTGGTCATTTAATATTGTTTTATAAAAAAATAGAGATACAATTACTAAACTTGGAACAAACAGTTGAACTCACTAATTAATTATTTGCTATAAATCTTCCCCTTAATCAAATATTATTTCCTACTTTGCCAATCCTCAAATAAATTGGAAAACGAACCACCTTTTGGCTCTGCCCATCTTCGTTCCAAGCACGTTTAAAATTTTCCATCACATTTTCATTCAATAGCTCAACACCTTTATCCTTAGCCGTCTGATACGCTGACCATGACCTTATGTACGTAAAGTAACTCTCCAAATCCATCGTTTTCTCTATAACAAACTGATCGAACGGCCCCGTATTATCGGCTCCATCCACAGGCTCAAACGGAAAATCAATGGTCATGTACTTGTTGTCCACCAATTTACGTTGTGGCTCCCAAAACGGTTGAGAACCAACGTTGTAAAACGGTTCGAAAACTGCATCAACGGATGCGTTCACTTCTGGGACTGTGTAGCACCATGAAGCTATTACACCACTGGGTTTTTTGAGTACCCATTTGACTTGATTGTAAAAGTGTGGCAAGTCGAACCAGTGCATGGCTTGAGCAATCGTCACCAGATCTACGGCTGATTGTGCTGCCACTTTTTGTTCAAGCTCAGCTATAGACATGGCTGGTGAAGTAAGCTGATATCGAATGTTTCGTAGCTTTGTTGCGAATTCTATTTGTTTGGGGCTTGTTTCCGTGCCTATGACATTTTTGAAGATCCCGGCTAACTGAAAATTTACATACACGAGACTTTTCATTACTAATGTCATATCACTTAATTCATTAAAATAATATTTATCCAAAATGGGCACATCAAGGCCACATATTTCTGGCCAAGTGTTGCGTAAAAAAAAAATAAAATAAAAAAATTCAGAAATGGACCGCTAAAACGGCAACCGGAGCTGCCGTTTCTGTGGCCGCCTGTGCCCATCTTAGGCAAATGTCATTGCTCAATCATTAATGAAAGATAATAATTAAAAAAATATGAAATGTGGACTTACAGATGCAGCGGCCTGGCCGCTTCCGGTGCCGACGTCCCACGCAAGGTCGCGTTTGGGTGTTTTGGAGGCAATGAATTTGAACAATTCTTCTGGGTAATTTGGTCGTGTTTCCGCGTATTGCTTTGCCTGCTTAATGAACAATTCTGCCATCTCTCTGTTTTTCTGAATAGAAAGTGAGAATTTTTTAGAATTGAGATAAATCTACTTGTTTCGTTTCTTCATTATATAGATTTTAGAATTTGATGAAGCAGACAAATAGGTGAATTTTAAATTAAAAATTATCTGGGAAACGAACCTGGAGAACCTCAGAAAGAGTTCAATTTTGACCCGAATTGTCTTGCCTTTTTTGTTTGTGATTCAATTTGTGTAAATGCCGGTCCAAGTTGTCTTACTTTTTGTTAATAATGGGATTTGTCATGCTTTCGTCGGAACATTCCACGAAATTGCAGCAATACAGGGGGGTGCGTCATGGATGTTAAGGGGATAAAGCAACAAGACATCTCCCTTTTCCCGACGTGCACTCCAAGCTTAAAATAATGAAGTGATTCATTGCATTGAACTTTGGGCCCCGCATGGTCGTAATATTGGCACGGAGGACTTGTGAGACCGTAAAATTTGGTCCATGTTTTTGTGCTTATCAAATGACAAATATCAATATTTCTTGGTTTAGTGACATGTGACAAGGTTTTGTACTGCGTGTTTGGTAATGTCATAATTTTTAAAATAATTATCAATAATTGTATTGTATAAATAATTAACATTAAATATTTATTAATATTTATTTTTAAAAGTGACGACAGTAAGAATGTAAATATTGAAATAGATATAATATTAAATAAAATTTATTAACACATTTATAAACATACGTATATAAATTTTTTTTATTTGTACACATATAATAATTAATTGATAATTAAAAATATTTATATTTATTAATATTATTTCTTGTGTTTTGTTATCTCAATATAAATGGTAATAATAATAATCTATGTAAACTTAATAATTTTATTTTCTTGTGATGATATTTATAGAATTATATTAAGTTTAAAACTAATTCTCAAAATTAGATCTTGAAAAGTTATTTTTTTCATACTTTTAAAAATTTACTGCAAAATGAAGTGATTTTGCTAAGAGTAATTTTTTTAAAAAAAATTACTAAACACTAAAATTAATTTTTAACTTTTTAAAGTCACTTTTAAACCTCCCAAAAGTGACTCCAAATGAGCCCTAAATTAATAGGATAATTTTTTACACATGCGATAAATCGAGACTCAACTAAAAAAACTTCATGTATTTGGTAAGTTTGTTTTGAAAAACTTGCCTAATAGTTATAAGTTATTGCTCTTCATTTGTTGCAACTATTGTAGTATAATATAAAATTGAACGGTAAAAATAAAATATAAATTTTGACTAGGGTATAATATAAAATTTATAAAATTGAAAATGCCAACATCAAGGGTTATAATAGATAAATGGCAAAAGGACATTTACACTCACAAGGTTTGGGAAAATGTTTACAAAGACCCCTAAGTTTTCAATAAGGGATACCAAAACCCCCTTTTGACCATAATACACTTTGACTTTATAAACAAAAAAATTTGACCCCAAAATTTTATAATAATAGAAATATAGAATTAAATAAATGTAATAATATATAGATTTTAAAATAATTTTAATATTTAAAAAATATTTTTTTATTTTACAGTCTATTAGACATATTTTATTATATTAAAGTAATTTTAATAATAGATAGAAACATAATATTAAAATAAACATATTAAAATTATTTTTTAATATTATATAAAAAATAATTTTAATATTATTAATAGGGAGATATTTTGCTAATTGTAAAATCTATTTAATAAATATAAATATATTATTAAAATAAATATAATAATTAAAATTTAAATGTTAAAAGTACTTTAATATTATTAGTCGACTAGATAGATTATATTATTTATATTATATTTGTATTAATTAAAAAAATTTTAAAGTCAATTTTCTAGTTACTATATTCAAAGGGTATTATGGTCAAAAAAGGGTTTTAGTGTCCCTTTTTAATAATTTGATGGTCTTTGTGACAATTTTCCCAAATTTTTGTGGTGTAGTGTCATTTTCCCTAGATAAACAAGTTTGATATTAAGTAAAAATTCAATGGACCAAACATAAAATTCTGATTAAAAAAATATAAAAATTCAATGGACCAAACATAAAATTCTGATTAAAAAAATAACTTCTATATTCATCATATTAAATGATGAAATTTCAACAGGAGCGACATTCAACAAGGTTATTCTTCTCTTTGGATTAGGTGTCGATTTTGATATTTTTTCTATTTATTGCTCATTGAATCCTTCTTTTTATTTTTCTTTGCTGACTATCAGAATTGACTTTTTTTTTAATGCTCTCTTTAGCATATGAAATTGATACATTTTATTTTTTCTGCTTTTAGTTTTTTGTTTAACTACTTAATTGTGTTCTCAAATGACTACACCTGAGATTAGTTTAGAAAATTCAAGTGACCTTGCCCACACTTCTAGACAATAGGCATGAGTTTTTGATTCCGGATTAAACAACAGATGAATTTTACAACTATGAATTATGTGTGGGGTTTTGTTGTTAATTTTATGCAATGGGTGTCAGTGTGCAAGTGTACACAACAAATAATAAAGTGATGAGTATTGAGATCGTCTCCACAAGGATTAATGTTATCAGACTTGCTACAGCAATTTATTCAGGACAATTTTTAAGACTTTAATAAAATTTAAATTAAATAAATGATTTAAGAATTCAATAAAACTAATTAAAGACTAAACAAAAAGATAATCAAAGAAAACAAACGTCTAACACAAGGAAATAATCAATGGCTAATAGGTAGTTGGGTGTCTAAACTTACTTAATAATTATTGACTTGTTTAACAAATTCTGGTTCAGCTGCTACAGCACCGACTACAGCACTAGGCAAAATCCTAATGCATCCTTAGCTGTCGCCTGTTGGATATCTTATATCTATATGCAACCTAACAGTGATAAATTGTTAAGCTAACATCTAAATATAGCATTATACGCTCTCAGAATCTATTAACCCTACAAGGTGAATCCCTGTGTCTAGTTCTTCACTGATTTTAGATTAAGCATGGCCTTATTCAAGTTGTTAATAAATCAACTAAGGAAACCCAATCTAAAACCATGTATTGCTTTGATTTGTTCCACTAAGTAGTCCTTTTTGAGGATTTAACTTAGCTTGTGTCGACTAAATGGATGATCAGCTGAAATAGGGAATTGAATTAAGTATAATCAAAAAAGAATGCTACAGCAGACATAGAGCAACAATAATAAAAGTCAATCAATCATCAAGCTTGTTTATAACCAATTACATATGACTAATGTTAAAACAAAAATAAAAAAAATGTTTTCCATGGAATACATCATCAAAGAGAGAATAAAATAAGAAAAATAATAATAAAAGTAGAGATCTTGAAGATCAAAGTAACACTCTTCAAGGCTCACGATGCCATCCTTTTTCTTCTCCACAAATTTTACTTCTGTTAAGCCTGTCAATCTCTCTCTTTCTCTGTGTATTCTTTTATGTGTTAACCGTCTCTCTTCAATTAGCCCTTTTCTTCCTTCTAACAACATGCTCATTTTATATCTTAAAATTAGGGTTTTCCGAAAAGGCAAGTAGATCTCCATGTATCTTTAGGATTCTAGGAAAGGATCTTTGACTATTTTAGGAATCTAGGAATATATATCCTTATCTTTTTCTAATCATGGAAGATCTTTTCCTTTCTATTAATGCATGCCACATCTACCCTATTTTGTCCACCAAATAATAATCAGCCACAGAAAATTTAGTTGCTTAACTCGTACACATTTGCATCTGTCCTGTTTTTACGTGCTACAGTAGTTGCTGCAGCAACAAGTGCTATAGTATATGTTTTGATTCATACTTGTGTTTATTCTTCTGTAATTAAATTCTTTGTCATTCTTTGTAGCTCTGTTGTTGCGGTAACCATCTCTATAACCTAAGCTTTTTGGTTACCTACAATAATACACAAAATCAGAGCATAAAATGGCCTTCAACACCTTAATTTATTATAACTAAACTTAAATAAATATTTATGTAAAATATAACTAAAAATGAGATAAAAATTCATCATTAACTCTCTAAGTAATATTTGTTTGAGCCTATAAATGCTATGATAACTCTCATTTCATATAGTTATCAGGTTTAGCATCACGAAATTTACCCACACTAAAATTAAGGGTATTAGTGAAATAACTAAAACAATAAAGCTTTTAAAGGGAGATTTGTAAGCCTCAGTTTTGATGAGGTACATATCATATATGATTCACTTATATACAAGTTAAGAATACATATGATGAACACTAGCTTACAAGATAATTACAAGGATAATTCCAAGACTAACTATAATGATAATAATATATTAGTTTTAAGTTTTATCTTTATCATTATCACACCCTCGTAAGCTGACAGGACAAGAACGAACTAGAAGCTTAGAAATTAAATAGCGAAATTGAGAAGTAGACAGGCCTTTAGTATGACAATCAGCAAGTTGATCTAAAGTAAAGATATAATAAACATCAAGCTCTCTACGAACAACTTTTTCTCGGAAGTAATGATAGTCAAGCTCCACATGACGGGTCCTTGCATGAAACACAGATTGAAGGCCAAGGAAATGGCACTAATATTATCAAACCATATGCAAGAACAAGTTAGAGGAATATGTAAGTCTTTGAACAAAGATTGAAACCAAGATAAAGTAGTAGTTTTATATGCAAGCTATATGTACTCGGCCTCTGTATTAGAATGAAAAATCCCTTTTTGTTTCTTAGAACTCTAGGAAATAAGATTAGGACCGACAAATATACAGGAACCCCCAATGGATCTGCGATCATCAGGATCACCAGCATAGTCTGTTTAAGGAAAAGGGTAATTATCAGAAACCTCCCCTGAGGTTTGGTGTATTTTCAGTTTGAGAGATTGTATTAGTGTATTGTCAACTACATCCCCTGACATTGGTATAACGTTTAGTACAATTTGGGTTGGTGAGGGCAAGATGGTAAAAGAACTTGTTAATAATAAAAAATTCAGACAAACTTAAATTCTCACATTGGGTTTTGAGAATGGTTTGAATTTTGGTAATATCCACTAGGTAAAAAGCTGAAGCATGCTATTAATTTACATATATCATCACTCAAGGAAAAAAAGAAAGGAAAATGGACATCTCCTTGCTCATTTCAAACTGAAGCTACCAAGAACAACTCTCCATCCATTTTCTCTATCTCCGCTATGCTTTAATTGAAAAAGGGTGCCATGAGCGAGAAACAATGACAACGAACCCGAAGACCCCAACAGCGAGGACGAGTGAATCACGACCGCTAGGTGGAAGAAGGCTAACTAGTGAGTTTCGTCGTCGACCTACAGACAACCCCAATTTGTCTGAGCCATAAATAAGGTATGAAAGTAGCTTACTACTGTGCAAGTAAGTTTTATTAGTTGGAATTAATCAATTTGGTAAAATTTGTGGAATGGGTGTCAAAATATTTTTGAGAATGTCCAAGTAATGCTTTGATTTTTCTCCATCTATTGACGTTAGTTGTAGATTAATGATTGTTATAAATGCATGTTCAATTGATTTTGATTCAAAATGGCTTCACCTACATACTGCTGCCTTGTGAATGACTGAAAATGGGTATGGAAAATTTTAAACTTTTTAAGCTACTGCCACTGATTGTTGAACAGGGATGCATGCTAGTTTTCTTGAAATTAAAGATGGGTTGAATGTTGGAGATAACTTGAAGTGTATATTAATATATTGAGGACACTGGATTTAATTTTTTAATTTCATAATGGTATTTACATGTATTGGGTTGAAAAAATTTCATGAGTTGCTGCATTCTTGCTTACTGGAGCAATGAGTTAAGCAATAGGGTTCGCTTGAGTGTAACTTAAGGCAGAATAAGCTTTAACAGTGAAGATGCGTCTCACAACTTTACTGGTCATGCTCTAAAACGATGATGTAATGGTTATTGAATGTGAAAATATGGATTGCTTTATGATATAAGACAAGGCATTGGACCTCGCGATTAGCATTAATGTGTTATCATGTAAGTTGTAGATAAGTTAAAGATGGAAGTGCATGTTGAGAAGATCTTGAGTTGTTTTGTAAGTTTACTGTTAGAGTGGACAAATTTGATTTGTTTTTTTCCTTTTTTGGGGTTCCAATGTGCAGCTTACACGATTTAATTTGTTAAAAACTAAACTTGTTTCGAACATTTACTAACTACTTATCGTTGTTCCCTTTTTTGGCCTTATTTACATGGACATTGAGGCTGTTGTTGGCATGGAAGTAATTAAAGTTGGGTCTGTAATCCCTGAGCAGTACGCTTTAAAGAAGCTGTAGGAGGACATCAAAGATTTGATGTACGGGAAGCCTATAAGATATGCTGAAAAAGTAAAGTTTCAAGTCATGCTTCTGTGGCAGAATTCTAAATAAATATTGCATAACGATTTAGAACTTCAAGCTGCCTTCAAGTAGCTGAGGGATAAGTCATATACATTGGCTATGTTCGTAATCACGACTGAATTGGATTTAGGGGGCCACCACTCGTTGAGATTTTGAGAACCATGTTGATGCAGCACAAGATTACAGTTTGAAATCCCCAGTTGAGCAGTTCCCTGTTCTGTTGGATAAAAAGGCTGAATTTGAGTGGTATGACCTTGCTGAAGTTAATGAAATTGGGGTGCCTGACTTGAACGAAGCCGTAACAACCTTAGAAATTTGAGAGCAGAAATGTTATTGTAGAAGATTCATTCGAAGAGCAGCAACGAGTTGAGGCTGCAAGAGATGGGCCAGCCAAGAATATAGCTGCTGATGACAGTGTGATGAAATAGTGGACAGTGATATTGGGAATGAAGCTGGAAATGATGATGCTTGGGATGCTGGTTTAGATGACTATGAATCAGGAGATGATAGTGGTTTAGACTCAGATGTGCCTTTAGATGATGAAGTTCAGGGTGCATGTAACAGATATAAGACCAATTCAGGGGGTTTTGAGTTCAATACAGATGGGGAGAGGTTTGTGTTGAGGGTTGGAGCAGTGTACAAGAATGTGGATGAGTTTAGGAAGGTGGTGAAAGTGTTTGCGATACAGAATGGTTTTAGGCTAAAAAGGGTAAAAAATGAAAAAGGAGAGTGACATTGACATGTGCAGTAGTAGGTTGTACTTGGAGGATTCACACAAGTCCAAACTGGAATGGTAAACACTTTCAAATCAAAACATTCCGACCTGAACACATTTGTGCTAGAGGTAATGACAACTACGAAGCAAATTCAACTTGGATTGCTACAACATTTCTTCACCTATTTAGAGCTAACCCTCAGTTGAACATTGAAGTAATTGTAAGTGAGCTGTTTAAGAGATTTGGTATTAAATGCAGTAACCTGCAGCTGTATAGGGCTAAGAACAAGGCATTGGAGCTATTAGGGCAAGACCATAAGGCCATCTATACCAAACTATACAGGTATATGCATGCAATTCTCAACTTTAATCTTGGTTTAACTGTAACCATCAATAGAGATTGGTTAGGTGGTGGGCAGAACCCTCATTTTAAGTGGTTCTTTGTTATGTTTGATGCAATTAGGAAAGGGTTTTTCGAGGGTTTTAAAGGGCTGTAGACAGTTTATAGGGCTAAATGGTTGTCATCTAAAAGGGTATATAAAGGTGTATTATTGTATGCTGTTAGTATAGATACCAATAATGGTATATACCCACTGGCAATGTGTGTTGTTGAGAGTAAAAATACTGACTCTTGGGTGTACTTTATGGATAAATTATATGAGCAGATAGGCTGTAATGATGGTACTGGGCTGTATTTCATTAGTGATAGGCAGAAGGGAATTTTAAATGCCTTGGAGATGGTGTTTCCTAAGTCTTTGAAAATGTATTGTTGTCGGCATATTTATGCCAATTTCAAGTAGAAATTTCCTGGTGTACTATTACGGAGTTCATTATAGAAAGCTTGTAGAAGTTCGAACTTGGCAAACTTCAATACTCACATGTCTTAGTTGAATAATATTCATCCTGCGGCACATAATTGGCTGATGCAGATTCCAGTTTGCTGCTAGGCCAAGCACAAATTTCCAACGCACACAACGTGCTCTCATGTAACTAACATGTCAGAGTCTTTCAACAACTAGATCAATAATTTTAAGGGGTTGCCTATTGTTAGGATGGTAGAAGAGATAAGAAGAAATGTGATGAACCTAATTCATAGAAGGTATGAGCAGGCTGTCATGTGTTAAGATGGGCTGCCACCACAAGTTAGAATGAGAATAATGGCTGGGAGGGTGCAGTCTAGGTCTATGTCAGTTATATTCGGGTATAATGATATTTTTGAAGTTATGGAGGATGTTTTCAAGATAAAAGTTGTCAATTTGAAGGCAGCATGATTGTGTGGAGTAGCAAGTGTCTGGTTTGCCTTGTGCTCATGCACTGTGTTGCATCGATACTATGAGGTACGACATCAATGATTTTGTGCATCCTTTACTAAAGAACGAAGCATTGAAGAAGACTTACAAGAATCAGTACTATCCGATGCCTGATGAAAGTAGGTGGCGTTTTGAGTTGCATGATAACATGCTTCCACCTGTAATCATTCGAACTGCTAGCAGACCTCAAACAAAGAGGAGAAGAGAGGCTGATGAAGCCAGGGCATTCAAGAGGACTTCTAGTGTTAGGTGCAGTAACTGCGAAGAGTGGGGGCATAATGTGAGGACATGCAAAGTTGATAAGGGTTAAAAAAAAATGGCGAGGAAGAAAATTTTAAATTCAACACAGGGTACTTTGTGTAATTATATGTTTTGAAGTTCTCTTCATTTAAATGTCAGACTTATAGATCCACTCAATAATCTCATGATTTGTTTACACTGTAGGTTAGGATAAATGGATCGAGGGTCAACAATTAGAGAGCACAGAGCTTAGGAGCCCATAATCAGCATGAGGTAGCAGTTGTTTCTGAATCTAAAACACAAAAATTTGTCCATGATAATGGTTTTAATTTACATTTCAGCAACTCACTTTTTTTACTTTACTTGGTTATAAATTGTTTTGTACTTGCTAATATAAATTTTTATTATTGAAGGACAATTAACGCAATCCTAAAGAGCTTGAAGATGATGAATCCTGCAGCAGCAGCTTTTGTGGTAAGAAATTTTTTTGTATAGTAACAACAGAGCCCAAACTAATACTACATTACAAATTTTTTTGAGGGATGAGATGATACTTCACCTTACCTGTGTAAGCTTTAAATTGTATAGATGTTGTATCATCTTTTGCTCCACCATATAGATAGGTTTAAGTCTTTTTGTTCTTTTTTGTGAACTGTGTGATAGTGAAAATCCTTACACCACTAACAAAGCTTTTCAGTTAAGTCAGAACTTAGCGAACTTCTGAAAGTTGATTTTTTTGTAAATATGGGCTGCTGTTGATGTTGTATTGGATGATTGTTTCACAGCCATTGGTGACAGTTGACATTGTGTTGTTATTGGATTTTATTGATAATGAAATATCATATTACTATCTTTGGTTGCTTGATGTTTTTTACTTCAATTTTATTTTATGTTGTTGATGGATTTATTAGATGTGTGAGTGATTCATTGACAACTGCTCAGAAACTGTTATTTGTTTGCTTATAACTTGCAGTTTGTTTTTTGCTTAATTATATTTGGATGCTGATAATGGCTTTCTCTGTCAGTTTTGATTTTTCTTTTTAAGAATTAGATTCAGTGGCTTGATTGACTGTGTTTTATTGCAAAGTGGAGTTATAAGTGTATTTCACTTAGAAAACACCATTGCATTTGAGTTATAAAGTAGTACATGCATTTTTAGTCATCACTGGAACATTTACTTTAGGAACCATTATACTTAGTGACAGACTACATAAGGTACATCACAACATTGAATAGAAAAAACAGCACATTTAATACAACCATAACCTTAGGAATAGTTGCACCCTTCGTAGATTTTTGTGACTTCTCCATTATGGTCTTCACTGCCTCCAAATTGTTTTCAATTCTATATAGCACTGCATAGCATACATTTGTTGACATGCATCCTTCAAATAGAGCTCCATTGTTAAAATCATCTTTATTTAGTGCCCACCACTTAAAATATCCGCAACTATTTTTTTTGGCACAACGGTAGTAAAGCAAATGTGGATTGTCATCGAATTCTGAAATCTTCAAATCAGCTCTCATATAATATTTGCATATCTTGTTTAAGAACCTAATGAGCTTGCCATTGACTGTATTCCTCTAAGCTGGCTTATGTAATGCGTTTGATCGAACATAATTGTTTGAATTTTGTGAATCCAATGATGTGCAACAATGTTCCAGCTTTGAATAATTCTTATGAAATGCTAAGTTTTTTAATTGATTGTTGAAAGATATATCAGAGATGGTTGATAAGGAGATGAAGTGATATTGGCAGTGTTGGGTTAGTGGCTTATAAGTGAAATGAAAGCTAATTTTTTTCTTGAGTTTGAGTTGAAAGTGTATGCTGCTTATTTAGCTTGTTTAAGGCAGGTTATATAGCCATTGGTTCTGGCAATATAACCGTTAAAGGCAACGGTAATAATGTCAGTAACAATTGCATTTCAATTTCAAGTATCAACTTTGAAATTTCACATCCTTTCCAATAAAAGAAATTTGAAATTATTTGTAACATTCATCCAAGTCATTTTGTAAAGACACAAGTGTGATTTGGTATTTTCAACATAGCCACTTTGGCGCCAAAACATACATCCTATTGCTAACACACAATTATTTAATTTGTGTAAAGAAAGTATTTTTTTCTCAAGTCAGGGGTATTTTCATCATTTTACCAAGCAATAAACGGTCAAACAAACAGGTGACTAACGTAAGGGGATGAGTAGATATTACGCGAATATAATCTCTCAAACTGAAAATACACCAAACCTCAAGGGAGGTTTCTGATAATTACCCTTCAGAAAAAGCTTGTAATTCGATCGAATCAGATGAATAAAGCAAACCATGAGTGGTAGTACTCTTCAAATACCGCAAGATGCATTTAACTACACACTAGTGAGTTGTGGTAGGACGATGCATGTATTGACACACCTAATTGACAACAAATGAAATATCCGGACAAGTGATTGTAACATACTGCAAAGCTCCAACAACACTTCAATATTCGGTAGGATTTGAAAACAAATCACCATCAAACATACTAAGATGGCAACCACTCACTGCAGGTGTTGTCATAGGCTTTGAATGTAGGAACTTAGTATGATGTAAAAGATCTAGAATATACTTGGTTTGACACAAGTAGAGCCCATTGTTGTTCGAGTAGCTTTAATGCCCATAAAATATGTACAGGACCAAGATCTTTAATAGAGAATAATTGGCTCATGTGATCTTTCATATGAGAAATATAATATGAACTATATCCCATAATTCAAATATCATCGACATAGATGAGCAAACATAGAAGCACTGAATCTTATGAATAAATAAATAGAGAATAGACTACTAGTGATTTATAAAACCCCAACTGTTCCAAATGATTGGAGAAACATTGAAGCCATGCTCTAGTAGCATGATTAAGGCATAGAAAGATCGTCGAAGCTTACATACAAAAGTAGGATATTGTGGATCAACAAAACCAATAGTTTGGTGCATATAGACATCTGCCTGTAAATAACCATGCAGGAAAGCATTTTGCATATCTAACTGTCGAAAGGCCAGCCATTGGAATAGATATAGCTAAAATTAGATGAATGGTATTATGATTAACCACTGGACTGAACATCTCACTAAAATCAAGGCTGGGCTATTGATGAAAACCATTAGCTATTAGATGAGCTTTATAATGCTGAGTACTACCATCAGTTGTGCGCTTAAATAATTCGATACACCCATTTATTTGCAAGAACATTGCAAGATGGATGTGGAGGAATTAATATCCAAGTATCGGATCTTTGAAGAGCATTGAACTCATCACCCATTACTTGATGCCATCGAAAATCCTTATTTGCCTGCACAAAACTATTAGGCTCAACAACATCATTAGTAATAGAAACCACATTAGCGTATTTTGGGTTTGGTTTCACAATACCAACTCTTGCTCGAGTGACCATTGGATGAGAAGATAATGCATCTAAATTAATAGTATCACAAGGCATTGATGGTGTTAGTGTAGGTGAAGATGATGATTCTAGAATCATATTACTATTTGTATTGGTTGTGGGCGAATCTAGGCTAGGAGAATTATTTGAGATGTGTGAAGTGGAGAAAGATGAAGAGGCACTAGTATGTGATGGTGGAGAATTAATTGAAAAAGGTAGGGAATGAGTTGGAGGTGAAGTAGATGATGATAGTGATATGGCTTGTGAAATTGATGGTGATGAAGCATCTGTTTGAGTTGAATGCAGATTATTAGCAGTAATCCAAAGAGTGTTGAGTCATGTAGAATCTGACATTGAAGTAGACATGGCCGGAGGCCTAACAAAAACATGGTCAACAAAAGAAAATTTATTTTCATAAAAAAAAACATGACGAGAGACAAATTCAGTGCCTAAAGGAATATGCAAGCGACAATATCCATGTTGATTTAATGACTATCCTAAGAAAACTTGTTTAGAACAAAATTGTAATTTATTGGAATTATAAGGTTGAAGATAAGGGTAACATGCACACCTAAAGGTTTTAAAAAAAAATCATATTGAGGAGTTTTAGAAAATAGTAAAGAATAAGGCGCATGAAAGTTTAAAGATTGAGATGGTAAATGATTTATTAAGTATACAATTGTATTAAAAGCTTCAATCCAGTAAGTAGTAGGCATGGATGCATGTGCTAGTAAAGTTAAGCCCATGTCGACAATTTGTCTATACTTATGTTCAGCAATACCATTTTGTTCAGAATGATAAGGACATGTGAGGCAATGATTAATGCCATGAGTGTTTTGATAATCCTTAAATTGATGATTAACATATTCACCACCGCCATCAATTTGAAGTGACTTAATAGTAGTGGAAAACATATTTTTACCAATGATTTAATGCTGTGTTTACTTGTCCGGAATCGGAATGGGAATGCTGGAATTGGAATCATTGACATGTTTACTTTTAAATTTGAAGCTTGGAATCCGAATGGAATTCACGTGGGGCCCAAAATTTAGGGATTCATTACCATGGTTCTGATTTCCAAGGGGGGAGTTGGGAACCAGACCCCCATTCCCATGATTGACAAAAATAACCCCATTACAAATACTAAATTCCTATTTTATCTTGATTAATTAACGAAAATATAAAATAAAAAAATCAAATTAAAATCATGAAAATGGATTTGAGGCATGCAGCATTCAACATCTAATTTGTAGCACCCTAACCAAAATCGAACTGCTGACGGCCGGCCATGGATGTCGCGTCGAGCAGCAGCACGCCAGCACCACTGATACTTCACCAGTGGTTGGAAATAGTATTCGTTGATGCATCGCCAGTCGATCTTGCTGGAAATAACAGCAACACCTGACGTCGCCAGAAGATCTCGCACGAAAGCAGTAGCCAATCTCACTCGCCTCAGCAGCCGTTGCTAAAATGATGATGATGTATTTTTTTTCCTTTGGAACGACGACGACGATGATTCTTTTGGGAAAATTTGATGATGATGATTTTTTTTTTCTTTTGGAATGGTGACGATGATGATTATTTTGAGCAAAAATGATGACGATGATTTTTTTTTCTTTTGGAACGACGACGATGATGAGTGTTTTGGGCAAAAATGATGATGATGATGATTTTTTTTTAAACGACGATGATGACGATTTTTTTGGCAAAGATGATGATGATGATTATTCTTATTATTATTGTTATTTTTTTCTTTTTTTGGGCATAATATATTATTATTGTTGTTGTCGTGTTTATTATTATTAATTTTATCTTTATTATTATTATTGAAATAAAGTTATTATTATTTGTTATTGTTAATTTGTTATTAACAATAAGTTTTTTGAATAAAATAATATAACAAACAATTATGATAATATTATCATTATGATTATTATTGTTTTTTAATAATATGACAAATATTATAATAAATATAAATAATAATAATAATTAGAATAAAAAACCAAGGGTATTATTATTAATACTATTATTATTATTATTAACCATCATTTTTATAATAATAATTATAATAGTTATTATTATAATTAACTAAGGGCATTTTAGTAACTTAAAATAATTCAGCTTATTCCGATTCTGATTCTAAGATAAAGTAAACATATCAATGGGATTCTAGTCCATTCCTATTTTAATTGTATAACTTATTTTAATTCCTATTTCTCATTCCCATTCTAAATTCATTCTCATTCCAGTAGAATTCCGATTCTTCGATGATCAACGTGAAAGATAAATGTTTTAAAAATTAGAAAAACATCAGATTTCAATTGCATAGGATAAAGCCATACATTGCTGGAAAAATTATCAATAAAGAGAATATAATATTTATAACCAGAAATAGAATGAATAGAAGATGTCCAAACATCTGAATGTATTATTCCAAAAGAGAATGAGAGACTAAAAAAGAACTTGTAAAAGGCAGTGTCTGACTCTTTCCTAAAGGACATGACGAACAAAAAAATAAAGATCGAGATCCCAAAATGGGTAGCTTATTAAAAGATATAATTTTATTTAAAACTACGGATGAAAGATGTCCAAGCCGTGAGTGCCAAATTCAGCATCACTGCGAACAACAACACAAGCAAATGGACGACTAGGCTGAAAATTTTGACCATGAAAGGGATAAAGACCATTATTGCTCTGTCAGTGGAAATGTGTCTTCTTCGTTGCCAGGTCCTACATAACAAAATAATCAGGAAAGAAGGTAAAACTACAATGATTGTCATTAGCAAATTTATGAACAGATAATATATTATGGGAAGTGATTAGTGTTAAAAATTGAATGTTTACTATAGGGTAAAAATATTATTTTATGCTTATATTAAAATTTATATTTGTAATTATGTAACATATTATGAATTTCTAATTATGTTTTTAATATTTGATTTTTGTGTTTATTAGGTAAAATAATAATTTCACACAATTCAAGGCTGCAAATAGCTAAACAGACGTCAAATTTAGATTCGGAGGTCTGAAAATGCTGAGGTGAAACCATGTTGTTGCAATGAAAGTAAACTTGTTACCTTTACCATGTTATGTGTGAAAATTGTTAGTGGAACAAGTTAAGTGTGCTTGAGTGGATTGAGTTAGGTTTATGTTTGGTTAGTGGAACAAATGTAAGGCCATGAAATAATTGGCTTTGTTTATATGTGTGGTGTGGATTGATCTGAGCTAGTATAAATAGGGCCTCATTTTACATCTCTCAACATACCTTTCTTCACTTCTTTCCCTGCAAATACTTTTTCTCATCTCTCCTAAGTACTCTTTGTAATATTTTGTAAATTATTTCCATAATATATTTAGTTTTGTTTTCAATTTTAGTTATTTTATTTTTAATTTTGTGTAATTAATTTTAACAATTATTTTCATTTCAATTATGCTTAGCTAAATAATAATAGTTAGGGTAAGGTGAAACTCTTATTAGAAAAATATAATTTAATCATATTATTTTCTATTTAATTTTATCCATATTTTATATTTTGAAAATTTGATTTATTGTAGACAAACAAGGAAATTTGATACAATAAATTCTTAATATCTTAATATAAAGTTTGGTAAAATGGTATTTTGACTTATTGTGGACAAGTTAAATTTTGGCACACTAAGTACTTAATTCATGATAAAATTAATGAAAAAATATAATAATTTATACAATTAATCTTTTGGGCAATAAAAAAAGAAAAAAAATTTATTAAACGATATTTACTACTAAGAGTAGATCCATAGCCCTAACTAATTTGATTCGATAGCTTATCTTAAATTAAGTTACGTATATTTAAATTCTGTTTAAATCTTTTATCCATTGATCGATTTCGGACACACCGAGCTATATTATAACAATACACACTTATACTTGGTAGTTATAAATTACTTTTGCGACGTGTCAGTAAGCTTGCGGACAATGATGAACATCATTTAAAGAGAAAGTGGAAGAATTAGCAGACAAGTAAGAATGACCAATGGATTCAATAGGCAAACCTAAACTACCTGCAACACCAATGATGGTATCCTGACCATTGTAATCACAGAGGAACCAAAAGATGCTGTTGTAGAATCCATTGCAGAAAGCCGTTAGGGAGGGATACGATCCTCGTATGCTTGATTCATGTGATTATAGAGATCTAAAGTAGAGTGATCCATTTTCTGATAGATTTGGCATTGAATCCGATAACCAGAAGAGAAAGGATCAATCAGAGGTTTGTTAATATGTCCATTGCCAGGATTGAAATTTGCCAAAGAAGAAAAATTCCCACGTCCTAGAGTTGGCAGCAGCTCCCTGTTTGGAGAGCCAAAACCACCATGATTAGAACCATCAGACCATCCAGTAAAAACCATTACCACCATTAAAGCCCCAAGAAAAATTATTGACACCACCACGACCACTATTGTTATGTGGGAAACCACGAACACCTCTACCATTTGGACCACCTCGAGTGGCTTTCTTGACAACGGTTGAGTCAGATTGGTGAGCATATTGTTTAATAGAAGTGAGACATCGCTTAGCACTCAAAAGTAAAGTTTCAAGACCAGAGTAACTAATAGGAGTTTCACAAGCTTGAACAGAGGCAACTGTATTTTTATATAAAGGACGAACATTACTCATAATGATGGAGACCAAATTTGTATCAGAAACATGACTCCTAGAGAGAGAGAGAGATTATCGACAATAGCATGAATTTTATCCAGAAAATCAAAAATAGAAAGATCACCGCATTTAGTAGTAACCAACTCAGTACGTAACTCGACGATTCGTTGTTGATTTTGGAAGCAAAATGTTGTTCTAAAGAAGACCAGACATCACGAGCAGAAGTGTAACTTGTAACAGTACTCAGCAAGAATTGGGAAAGAGAGCCATTAATCCAAGAAAGAACAAGTTGATCATTTTGAATCCATTCCTCACATGCACGATTAACTATATCGGTTATTTCTCTATCTTTGTCTTTCAGAAAAGAAGCAGGACAAATGCTTGTGCCATCAACATATTTTTGTAAATTAGGACTATGAAGAAGAGGCACAATTTGGGCAAGCCACAAAGGATAATTATTTTGGTCAAGATGAACGTAAACTGAATTGGTAATATTATATGGCAGAGATGAAGAACCAGCAAAGGAAGCGGAAGAAGAACTCATTATGAAAAAAGACCGAGAGTTAAACACAAAAGGTCGTTAGACTTTTAGTGCTTTGATACCATAAAACAATAAAGTCTTTAAAGGGGGATTTGTAAGCCTCAATTTTGATGAGGTCATACCATATATGCTTCACTTATATACAAGCTAAGAATACATATGATAAACACTAGCTTACAAGATAATTACAAGGATAATTCCAAGACTAACTATAATGATTATAATATATCAAATTTAAGTTTTATCTTTATCATTTTCAATAACATCCTGGAGTATTTTTTACCTCCCATAACATAGATTTATTTAATGCCATGGTCACCTGAGTTCAAGTAAAAGACAGTGGAGTTATGAGCACATTGCTTGAAAAGATGTGTATTGGGAAAATAAAGTACTGCTTAGAATTTTTGAACACTTGACTGGGTCCAGCCATGTCACTTGGAAAATGAGCATTTACCATACACTTGAGTCTAGTGTTTGGTGAAAAGAGGTTTTGAGGCACAAGGAATCATGAATAGGGGTGAATTAGCATAGATGAGAGATTTTAGAGTATTTTTGTTGAGCTATACTCATTTAATATATATATGACATGTGTACATTAATTAAATATAACTTTTAATTACATGATGATTCAAATTAATGCACATATATTATACATGGACTAAGTGAATTAATATAATTGAGGTAGTCTAAAATCTTTCCAACGGAGAGATATTCTTTTGTGAAAATGAGCTAGCAAGGAGACATTCTTGCTCATTATTGGTGACTTTATAGAAAATTGAGGATTGTACCATGGAGCTTTGATAAATGTCTGATAGTTTTGGAGTAACCTGATGTTGTTGGTGACCTAACACAATAAAAATTTACTCACTCATCCCTTTGGATACACGTTCGCGATTTACCATTGTCTTGCATGAATAGAGATGTGGAGCTATTTCTTGGTCGCATGATTGGTAAAGTAAAAGAGATATATACTGATCAAGCAGGCTTATGCTTTGAAAAATTTATAAGAATTCGAGTCAAGATAGATATTACAAAACCACTCAAGAGGGCACTGAGTGTGCAACTTGAAGATGATGTATCTGTATCCGCTTTTCGCATCCTTTATGAAATATTGCCTAATTTCTATTTTCATTGTGGTAGAATTAGGCATGTGTAAAGAGAATGTTTAGAGCTTAATCTCAATGTTATTGTTCGCACCACTCAAGGTGTAAGATATGGGTTATGGATATGGGCACAAACTTTTGCAGAATTGTCAAAACCTGCCATGAGCATAGCCAAAGAACAAAAGAATGTTGCGGGTCTATCTTCAGTGATCAATTAAAATCCTCATGCTGCACCTCTGAGGCAGAAGAATAATCCATAACATTCTGGGGATGATATTTTTGTGCAAATCTTACTAAATCTTCTATTATTAGGCTCAAGACGTCTCAAGCAGTGGAGGAATTCTATGCATCAGAGATAATATAATCAATTAATACATATATGATGGGTAATTGAATTTAATAACCACTACTTGTATAAAAGTTTTTCAAAAAAATATACACATATTATAGCATTATTTACTTATTATATGACTGGTTAATATCTTTCGACTAGGTTTGGGAGCTTGGATAAATTGTGGGATTGGATTAGATTTTGGGACTAACAAAATAGTCTAATCTAAGGTATGTTTGGTTGTCATGGTCTAATAGAGCAGACTAAAATTTAGTCCAAAACAAATAGGATTATTAATCCTTATTTTTATATCGGATTAGTGGGAAAAAATTAAATGGAAATTTTGTGTGCTCTTTATCACTCTTTTCTTTTTCATTTAACCTAATATTTTAATAAAAATTAAACATAGAAGTTAATTTCATAATTTGTTTAACTTGTAATTTTATATTATATAGAGTATCAAAATTTTACTCAATAATTTATTTTAAATTACATTCAATTTAAGATTAAATATCAAAATTTTATTCATTAATTTATTTAAACTAGTATTCAATATTAAACATAAAAATAATCAATAATTTCTTTACAATAATATTGAGTATTAAATGTTAAATATTGAAGTCAATAATTATCAATATAATTTAAACATATTATATTATTTAAATAGTTATTTAGCTTTGTTAAGTTAAATTAATATAATCCTATTCGGTATTATATAAAATAAAAGGTAGTATTATATATAATTCAGTCTAATATAATATAATATAATATAATCTAATTTAATCTTAAAAATTAATTCAATTTAATCCGATTTTCCAAACGTAACCTTTGATGCATTGTAAAATTTCTCGGGGGATTGTAGAGGCCAACATGATAACCTCATTAAACGAGGTACAAAGAACTTTTAATCATGATCTTGCTCCAGATTTTGAGAAAGACAGTGTGGGGCCCGATAGAATGAATTATGAGTTACCTATTACAGATTTTGGGGAAGTCTAAGGATAATCTTGCACTGGAATTGGGACAATCTTCTCCAAAACCAAGCCCAAACAAAATCACTAGCTAGGTCGAAGGAAGTCAACTATTTTTAGTTGAGTAGTGATATTTAATCTCTTCGTTATATCTCACTAATTTTCACTAATCACTTTTATGTTAATACTTAAATTATCTTTATATGAAATGATTTAAAAGGATAAAAAGCTTTTAAGTGCACATTATTCAGAAACTACAGTTTTATCATAGGAATCCAGAGAAACTACTATTGCTTATTAAAATTAAGAGGGGATATAGAACCAGTAAAAGTTAAATAAGTCATTACATTCAATATATTGAAGAACAATTTAAAATTTTGGACTACAATATTAACAAAATTGAACAGCTTACAAACATCAAAGCAATTGATTTTATTCATTCAGTAAAAATAACAAACACTTGGAAGATTGTTTACAACTATGCCTCAATCCATAACATTTTCATACCACGATATTAACCAAATAGAACAACTTTGATGTTTCAAAGAAAATAATTTTATTCATTCAGTAAAAAAGACAAACACTTGGAAGATTGTTGACATAATTTATCAATCCATAATTTCTCAGTTTTGTAAACAACGCACAATCCCATGCTGAAGAAGGTTATAGAGAACGCTTATCAATATTGACATACCATAAATGGAAGACACGAACTGCAATTGTAAGAAATAATACCCACGGATGCACTTGCAGGAAATGCTAGCTGAACGAGATCATAACTATAGCCCTCACACGGATGTAATGCTCTCTAAATAGTAAAATAACAGCTCTAATATTGATTTAGTATCGATTTATCACGTCCACGGTGATCCAATTTTTGGTAGAATTATCAAATATTTTTTTATGGTTATAGCAATGATGGATAAAACCTTTAAAAAAAGAGAGAGAATATAGTGATTATAAGATTTTTTTCTCTTTAAAATAGATTTTTATAAGTTTTATATGGTGGTGCATTCCAAAAAAAAAAGATAAAAGTTATAATAATGGTAAATTAGGGATTAGGTGGTGTATGTTGAGAGATAAAGATTGATTTAAAATTTTCGATGAGGTTAACTAAAAAGTGTGAGCTGATGAAATATAATAAGGGGGTCAAATATCACCGCTCTTTCTAATAATAAGCGGTGGAAGAGAAAGGCTGGATAAATTGGGCTTAATTATCAAATTGTCCCCAACAATGGTTTTGGCCCCAAAAGACATTCTGATAAGATGAATGAAGAACTATCCAGCCCCAAAAAAATACAAGATTTCAAATAGCAATGCTACCCTCTCAGAAAACAAAAGCAAACTTGGTAATGTTTCCCTCTCTTGCTCTAATTGTCTCAGTTGAATGCTCTCCCTTAATCAATCTTGATAAAGTTTCAATGTCAGTGACTGGTATCCAGCCCTGCTTGGCCAAATGAGGATTTTAAATTAGAACGTTTGGGGCCTAGGGAACACCCGAACATTCAGCGCATTGGTCAAAGTTCTCCAAATTTATAAGCCATATCTTATTTTTTTGTGAGACTAAAATTTTCATAACACAAATGGATCATCAGGGTTAATTTACCTTATGATAACTGTTTTGCTATAGATCGATAAGGTTTGAGGGGTGGGTTAGCTACAAGGGCAGACCCCTCCTGGTTATTTTTCCGTTTAAGTATACCCCAAGTCTTTTTTGAAAAAGATAATACAAAGAATTTGGCCACATTGAAATCCAATTGAAATGTATATAGTATAGTGGTAAAGGTTCTATTTTATGGCTTTCAAGCCACGGCTCAAATCTCTATAGCCACATAATTTTATTCTAGTTAAGTGAACAAAAAAATCAAGTCCCCCAAACTAAGCCCCATAATCGAACTAGTTGAGTCTGCCACTGATTGGCTATGTTTTGGTAGCCAGAAATAAATCTTTAAATTATATCATACAGTAGACATCATTAGACTCTTTTGATATAGACATCAGAAGTAAATCATTTATGGTAGTCATATAGTGAGCAAATTGGCGATTTACAGGCATTTATGGACACCAAGACTTCTAACCGAAAAGCCACACTTGGAGTTTCCTTGATGTTGAAGAAAAAAGAGGGGGGATTATTGGAGCTACTAAGTCAATGGTTGATTTCAAACAAACTATTTAGTAGGAGATTTGGCACAGATTTGATACAAGAGAGATTAGACAAGTACTTTTTACGTATCCACTTTTGTGTCTTTTATTTTATTTCTCTTTAGTTGAATAAGTCAAGAATTGTTGAGTCCAGTTGAATAAGTTAAGAGTTGGTGAGTAATAAGTTAAGAGTTGTTAAGTCCAATAAGCATTAATATTTATATCATTATGTTGTTACGATTTACTTACCAATTATTTGGTTTAGTTGTAACTCTCTTATTCATTAGCGATGCAAGTAATGTGAAAGGATATAAAAAAATTACCAAGTTCTATTTGATTGTTACAGAGGCCAAGGCTCCTCAACTTTCTCCGTGGTTTATCTGTCACATAGGTTCACGAAAACAAAAGAGAAACACCCCTATACGTACCACAATGGTAATAGAGACAGGGCATGGACTCTAGAGTTGAGAAGTTAGAGAGCGAAGTGGGTTCTTTGTCCACTGGTCAGCAACAAATTCAAGAAAAGCTGGAGGAACTATTTGCAAAAATCAATATGAGACCTATTCAACCTCATGAGGAAAGAGAACACTCTTTGGCTCCACTCCATCAATAAGAAGAACGGGGTAGCCATTCCAATGAAGTTCATCAAGGTCGATTGCCACAACCTTATCATGTTAAAACTATCAAACTGGATTTTCCATGTTTCCAAGGCGAAAAGGATACGACAAGTTGGGTTTGTAGAGTGGAACAGTTCTTTGATTTTTATCATACCCTTGAACAAGATCGAGTCACACTTGCATCATTTCATCAGGAGAGGGAAGCTCAATATGGTACCAGACACTTAAAAAGAAGAGGAGAGATGTGAATTGGCATGCATTTCGTGATGCATTACATGCCTGATTTGGTCTTAATCAGTTTCAATATTTCTTTGGTGATTTTACTAAGCTGTAACAACTAGGAACTTTTTTTGACTATCAAACCCAATACGATAGGCTTTTATCAAAAGTAAGCTGCCTTAATCAAGCGCACCAAGTTAGTTATCTTGTTAGCAGGTTAAAAGAGTCTATAAAGGCTGATGTATTGGCCGGACGACCTCCTACTTTAACAGATGCTGTTGGTTGTGCACGTCTATATAAAGCTTAAAGTTGGTCGCAAGAGAAGGTTTCTTCAGTTGGGGAGTTCAAAAGGAATGCTGGAGTTACAATAGAGGTAGTATCGACTATCACAAATCCTCTTATTCGACAAATTTCTACCTCTGAAATGCAAGATCGTTGTGCAAAAGGGCTATCTTACAATTGTAATGGGAAGTTTATACCGGGCCATTGATGTAAGAAACAGTTCTTGATTGAAGTCTGTAATGAACAAGAGGACGGGGACATAATAATGGGTGACGATTGGGCTTTACAAGAAGGTGATCAAGCAATTTCATAAATTTATTTTAATGCTAATGTGGGAACAAGTGCAGCTGAAGGGGAAAAATTGGTCAGACTATGGCACAAGTTCTTATTGACTTAAGAATTACTCATAACTTTATGAGTGAAGAACCAGTGTAGAAAGTAGGCCACCAGCCGAACAACAAAGGGAGATTTAAAGTTATGGTGTGCCTATTTTTGTTGATCTATATATATTACTGTTAGAAGGATATGATATTGTATTAGGCACACAATGTTTACGTATTCGAGGGACTATTTTGTGAGATTTTGATAAGTTACAAATGACTTTTAAGGTGGCTGATTATGAAGTGGTCTTTCAAGGCTTATTTGCTCCTAAAAATAAATTAATTGGTGAATTTAGAAGCAAAGACCTTCGTAAGAGTAAGAAACGGGTCGTACTTAAATCTTTTGCTATTTGGGTTCCAAATCCCAAACTACACATTGAATACAATCCTAAGTTACAACATATTTTAGATCATTTCCTAGATGTGTTTGCTGAGCCGAAGAGCTTACCATCTCCAAGAAGTCATGATCATAGAACTACATTACAATCTGGAGCTGAGTCGTTATGTGTGAAACCTTACCGCTACCCACATTATTAGAAGATAGAAATTGAAAGGCTGGTGAAAGAGATGCTCTCTACTGGGGTGATTAAGCCAAGTAATAGCCCATACTCTTCTCCTGTCATTCTAGTGAAGAAACATGATGGATCATGGCGCATGCATGTGGATTATGAAGCCCTTAACAAAATCACAATCAAGGATTGATTCCTTATTCCTACTATTGATGAGTTGCATGGAGCAAAGATATTTTACAAGCTTGATCTACAGAGTGGCTATCACCAAATTCATATGGCACCAAATGATGCTCCAAAAATGGCTTTCAAAACACATCATGGCCATTATAAACTCGTAGTAATGTCGTTTGATCTTACCAGTGCTCCATCTACCTTCCAAGCCGTAATGAACGAGGTATTTAGTTTACTTGTGCAAATTCATTTTTGTTTTTTTTTTATGATATTCTTGTATATAGTAAGCCATGGCAGGAACACCTTCACCATTTAAAATTACTTTATCTGTACTGCGAGCTCATAAATTATTTGTAAAAAAAGAGAAATATCAGTTTGGCTAAAATGTGGTGCCGTATCTTAGCCATGTTATTTTAGGTACTGGAGTTGCAGTTGATCCCGAAAAATTGCAGTGATGAAGAGTTGGCGTAAACCAGCAACAGTGAAGGCAATGAGAGGATTTTTGGGATTGATTGGCTATTATAGAAAATTCTTCCAAAATTTCTGGAAAATCGCATCACCAATCGCCAAAACACCTATTCATCCAAAATCGCATCAAAATGGTGCGGAAAGATTCATTTATTTGGAATAGTGCAGTCGAAGACTCATTCCAACAATTGAAAAAGGCCATGGCAGAAGCACCTATTTAACTCTTCCGGACTTCTTGAAGAGATTTGTCGTTAAATGTGATGCAAGTGGGTTCGGTGTAGGAGCAGTTCTGATGCAAGATCGACCTATAGTTTTTTACAGCTATGCTTTGCATGGAAAACATTTTTTGCTATCTACTTATGAAAAAGAGATGTTGGCCTTGGTGCTTGCAGTGCAAAAATGGTGCAAAAATGGTGACCATATTTGTAGGGGCACAAATTCTTGGTGCGAATAGACCAACAAAGTTTGAAATATTTATGGGAACAATGCATTACTACTACAGCTCAATAAATTTGGTTGTAATGGTGTTTGACTTCGTGATTAATTAGAAAAAGGGCAAGGAAAATATTGTGGTTGATGTCTTCTTGAGGAGGGAAGAAGATTCAAATGGTACAGGTTTGGAAGGAAATAAGTTATTAGCTATCAGCCAACCTATTCCTAATTGGTTAGAAGGCATTGAGGATGAGACAAGGTCATATTCAGAATTACGGAACATGATTCAGAGAATTCAAAATGGTAAGGCTATTGGGCCCCGGGAGTATAGGGATGGAACAAATTTTTTAAGGGAAAAATTTATCTTGCTGGAACTTCTACTCTAATTCTTGATATTATGGGGCAATTTCACAATAGCACCTATGAAGTATGGGTGGACCCAACTAAGGCCTAGAAGTCTCTTTTAGGCAATTATTTTTCTTTTAAATATATCCTAAGTCCTTTTTAAAAAAGACAATAAAAAGAATTTGACCACATTCAAATTCAACAAAATGTTTATAGTTTAGTAGTAAGAATTTTATTTATGATTTTGGAGATCTTGGTTCAAATCTCTGCAACCACAAAAAAAAATAAATTGAGTTAAATGAACAGTAAAAAAATCAAATTCCTCCAAATTGAATTAAATTTTTTGAACCAACAAACACCCCCCCCCCCCTCCCCCCCCCATTGAACTGGTTGGGTTCATGGATATCACAAAACCTTACAACGAACTCAAGCCAGTTTTTACTAGACGGGCATGAGAAAGAAGATTCAAAATTTTATTGCAACTTCTGATGTATGTCAACGCAACAAAGCTGAACAGCTTGCTCCTTCAGGTTTGCTTCAGCCACTTCCAATTCCTACCCAGGTGTGGGATGACATTGCTATGGATTCTATTGATGGGCTACCTCTGTCAAGAGGGAAGACAACCACTTTAGTTGTAGTAGATAGATTATCAAAGTATGCTCACTTCATTCCATTGGCACATCCTTACACAGCTAATGGAGTTGCACAAATTTTCTTCGATAATGTCCTTAAGCTTCATAGAATGCCAAAGACAATTGTTTGTGACAGAGACCGTACCTTCACCAGAATATTTTGGTTTGAATTATTCAAGTTAAATGGTACTAACTTTAATTTCAGTTCAGCATATCACCCTCAAATTGATGGCCAAAGTGAGGTAGTAAATCGCATAGTGGAGATGTATTTGAGGTGTTTTGCAGGTTCCCAGCCAAAATAGTGGAGTAAGTGGTTATCTTGGGCAAAGTATTGTTACAATTCAAGTTGGTACTCAACAATTAAAATAACTCCTTTCATAGTTATGGACAACCACCTCCAACATTGTTGAGTTATATTCCAGGCATGGCTAAGGTTGATGCAGTTGAGAAAGAACCTATGGCTCGTGATCAAATTATCAGCGTTTTGCCTGCAACAATTAAAGAAGCTCAATCATGTATGAATAAAGTGTATCATCTCCACCACAAAGATCATGAATTTGACGAAGGGGATTGGGTTTATTTAAGGCTTCAACCGTATCGGCAAGCAACAATTTCAATTAGAAAGAACTTGAAGTTAGCTCCTAGATACTAGGCCCATTTTAAGTCCTTAAAAATGTGGCATACAAGTTAGATTTGCCGAAGGAATCTTGAATTCACCGTGTTTTCCATTTTTCTAAGTTGAAGAAAAAGATTAGGAAAAGGTGTTGGTTCAGAGTGAGTTGCCAATCACTCCTGCTAATGTTGAATCATTGTGCCCAAGGCAGTAAGCAATTCTTGATAATCGAATCCACAAAAGGAAGAGGGAAATTCTCGTCCATTGGCAAGGGTTATTGCCGGTAGAGGCTACATGGTAGAATATAAAAGTAATTCAAATGCAATTTCCAGAATTTATCCTTGAGGACAAGGCTCTTTTTTAGGGAGAGGAGTTGTTATCTGTTTTTATAAGTGCATATTTTCTCTAGATTTTTATTATTAATTTTTCCATCTTTTTCTTGCTTTTGTATTAAATATTATAATTATTTTAGTTAATTTTTAATTTATTTATTTTATTAAATTATATTTTATTATGTTATTTTTATTTTTATATTTTATTATCTTAGATATATTTTGGGATTAAAGAGGAATTAAATCAAATATTCAAGAAGAAATCTGCATAAAGTAATCAAGGTAGAAAAGAATTGAAGTTACTGGATTTATGCTTGACTGGCCGATTATAGAAGCTAATTAAATTGGCTATTATTAATTTGTTTCCCAATTAAGCCATCACGTGAAGGCAAATTAGAAAAGGAATTGCCATATTTAATTGAGCATGCACGTGAATCTTGCCTAAACTAAAGTCAGTGGGTGCATGGCTATTATGAAATTAATTGCTTTAAATTGGAATTAGAATCCAAATTGGTTCCGCCAAGCATTATAAAAATCCAACCTTTGGCTTTTGAATGGGGTAGCCAGAAGGAGTCGTACAAGACCAAAAGCAGCACAAACCCGAGAACCAAATTGGAGCTGAAAGGAATTAAATTGGAGCAGAACCAGCTGCTTGGATTATTCTTCATGATTGATTTTATCAACTTTTTTATTTTCAATTTAATTATGTCAGGTTAAATATTTTATTTTGTTGATAATGAATTCAAAACCTCAAACGTGATATATAATTAATATTTAATTTCTATCATTCAATTTTTTGAATTGAGATTGTTTATGTTCTTCTATAATTAATGTTTATGATCTTGCTCTTGTCTTATTTGAGTGGCCAATTATATAGGATTTGAATAAATTCTACTGCTAGATTAAAATTCTTGATCCGTAATTGTCTTGATATTTTAATTATTAGTAGCAGATTGGAATCAGTGATTTCAATTGGAGAACATAACCTAGGTTAAATAATCCGAGCTTGTGTGTTTATTGCATAATCAACCTAATATCTTTTTCTACTTAATGCTTTCATTATCTTAAATTTAAAAAACTTGTTTTAAATTATTTAATGGTTAGAGATTAGGTAAAGAAATTGTTTTTCCTAACGACTCATTAAGGAAATAGTTGTCTACGGTTAATAGTTTCAATGAAAATTAATCATAGAATTGATATATTGATTATGTGCATGTTTGGTGGTGGTAAATGATCCTTTGACTAAAATTTTCATTATTATTATTTCTTTTTCCTTTAATTAGAGTTTTTATTATTTATTATTTTCGTGTTTTAGTTTCTTTATTTCATGCCATTTAGATTCATAAAACCCCTTTTATTTATAGTTGGTATTATTATTATTAATACTATTAATTATTATTATTATTATTTTAAGTCTTTGTTTTAGAGTTGATAATAAATAAAACTAATATAGTCTTCGAGGGATCGATCTTTACTCGCTCTTTACTAGTTATTTATATTATTAGCAAGGTTTTAAATTTGGTGTACTTTAACTACACTACAATGTTTATTTTTGTGTCTTTTATTTTATTTTCCTATAGTTGAATAAGTCAAGAGTTGTTAAGTGCACTTGAAAAAGTTAAGAGTTGTTGAGTAATAAGTCAAGAGTTGTTGAGTCCAACAAGCATTAGTATTTTTGGTGTTATGTTGTTATGATTTACATGCTAATTATTTGGTGTTCTAATTGTAACTCGCTTATTTGTTAGTGATGCAAGTCATGTGAAAGGATATCAAAAAATTATCAAGTTCTATTTTATTGTTACAGAGGCTAAGGCTCTTAAATAAGCCAAACTTTCTCCGTGGTTTATCTGCCATCATAGGTTCGAGGAAACAAAAGAGAAATGCCCCTTAATACATACCATACTTTTACAACTACCAATAGAGAGATTTGTTCAAAGGTTTTTTTGTTGATCATATGGAAACTGTGGGCTCAGATCATAATCTTATCCTGATGACAATTGCCAAAAGAAAGAGCCGAGGTAGTCAATTAAAGCACCATAAATCTTCTTGGTTCCATTTGATGCTACATAGAGCACTTATGATGGGTGCAGGGATAAAATCCAGAATATATGGTTGATTAATGTGACGAGTATAACCACAGATCCCATCAATGATCTCCCATATCCAATTATTCTTTCATGCTAAAGCAAGTGCCAGGAGAAAAAGAAACACAATTAATGGTATCGTAGACACAGAATAGAGGACATTAGAGATATTGAGAAGGCATTTGTGGACTACTTTGCGACTTTATTTCAATCTACTAATCCTATGGAGGAGAGTAAGATTGCTACTTTAGACTAGCCTTTTTCTAAAGAAGAGCCTAAAGCACTACTATAAAAATGGTCTTCAGTGGCACTTATCTTGTGATACTTTATTAAAAAGTATTAGTAATTACATGTATTTGGGCCATTTTTCTTGTCTAACAGATAAGTATCACAAATTATTGATATTATAGTGTCTGTAAATTAAACATCAGAGATCCGTGACACTAAGGTATTAGTAGTAAAAAAAAGTAAAAATTTAATTTTGTATCTACTAGTAATTGAACCGAGGCACTCTAAACCAGTGATACTTTATTAAAAAGTATTAGTAATTACATGTATTTGAGCCATTTTTCTTGTCTAATAGATAAGTATCACAAATTGTTGATATTATAGTGTCTGTAAATTAAACATCAGAGATCCGTGACACTAAGGTATTAGTAGTAAAAAAAAGTAAAAATTTAATTTTGTATCTACTAGTAATTGACCCGAGGCACTCTAAACCATAACTTTTTAAGTCTAAATTAGTGTTGCGGTTACTCTTTATCTCGTTCTCTATTCTTATTGTTCAAATGTTTATGTGTTAATTGATTGGTGTTTATTGAGTGCGAATGAGACCTTGTATTTGTTTGGAAATCTAGGTTTTTTATTGCTTTTAATCTGATTTAATATTTAATAAAATAAATAAATAAGTTTTTGTATTATAGGTCGAATTCAATTTATTAATAAAAGAATGATTAAAATCGGCAATTATGGATTTAAGTTGAATGCAATTTGTTAATTAAAAGAATAATGGCAATCGACAATTATGGGTTTAGTAAAAACCTCAATTATCCCTCACAACCTAGAAGCCCATCTCTCTCTCTCTCTCTCTCTCTCTCTCTCTTTCTAGGTAACAACCCTATACTTACTGCGAAACTGCTATTGTCAATCGTTCAAAGCTCAATAGTTAGTCATTTGAAGAGACACCGTCTTTACGGTGTTGAAACCTAGAAGACATCGTGAGGAAAGTGTAAAATTACTTGAAAAAGTCATGGTTTTAAAAATCGAATCAACTTCTTGGTAGCTCTTTATCGTGCTCTCTATTTGTATTATTTAAGTGTTTATGTGTTAATTAATTGATGTGATTATTGAATGTGATTGAGACTTTGTATTTGTTTGGAAATCTAGGGTTTTGTTGCTTATTAAAGTGAATGATTTTGTTAATTTAAGCTAGAGGTGTTTAATAACAATCCCGTCCTCATTTAGGCTAGTGAAACCTTTTTCTTTGTTGGGCAGCTTATGATTTATAAATCAATGAAGTTATGGTATTAAAATTGGTAAATTTGGGATTTTAGTTCATGAATCACCTCATCCATTAGTTATGTCTTTATGGCTTCGAGTGCTGGGGTTTATACTTTTTGATATTTCAAAAGTGAAAATTAAGGCTATTGTTTGCTTTGTATGCCTAATTTTACTTTAAACATGGGGATTGATGATATTCGAGTTGCTGGAAACTTGATTTTAGGGGTAAAAAGTTGATAAATAGTTTCTGAAATTCTGCTGAAAATTTGAGTATTGATAGACTGTTGTTGTAAACTTGGTTGTTTCAAAACTTGACTAAACGATTTTTCATTAACTTGAACCTTTGAAAAACTAAAGTTAAATGTGAACATTTCAGTTCTGGAAATTTTGGAATGAATTGGGTTCATATTTGATTTTTAGGGTAATTTTTGGATACCTCCCTTGAGGCTTGCCCTTGATACACTTAGAGAGAAAATATGCATATATTGACACATAGCACCCCTAGTCTATATCACCGTTTGGAAGCTGTTAAGTGTTTAAGGGCAATAACGTAATTGCAAAAGTGAAGGTGCCTATTTTAACTTATTTGTTTTATCTACAACTTAAAATGGTGGTGGAGGCATCAGACTTGACCAAATTTCATTTTTCAAGAAATAGAACTTATGCTTGTAGATGCACTATTAGAAGCAAACGAGCATCTTGGAATTTCTTCCACAATTCAACAATAAAAGAAATTTTGGAAAGTAAAAGCATAGAAAATCGTTTATGATTTCGTAGTAATTTCCGTTATTGTATAGTGTCGATATTCCCACAAAACTTTGCACAAAGGTTTGTCTTTAAAAGTAAAAAGTTTCGTACATGCGAGAAACAAGACACACGCATGCCAAACTCGATCCAACCACGCAGTGAGCATTCTCTCTTCGCCAAACTCGATTCAACACACGAGTATTCTCTCTTCCTTGAGCAAACATCGAAAAAGTCTCCCACAAAATCCAAAGAAATCACGCAGCTCTCCTCTCTCTCCCATTAACCGCTGCTTGTGCTTGTCTCGACTCATTCACCATGCGACTCAGTTCTCCATTCTATCTCCATTGGATTTGGAGTTTCCTATGGTCTCTCTCCTCCCAAATCCATAGGCGTTGCTTCTATGAACAAAGTGATTTTAGTGCATTGCTTTCTCTCAACAACACACCCTTTCAAGCTTAGTCGCTTACAATTTATCGCTTTACTTTTTTGGAATGGTTGTCAAGGATTTTAAATTCCAAAATGTCTGTAATTAAAGATGCAGCTGTTGAATTGGGATTTTGTTTAAAAAAGAGATAGAGATAATGTTGCATAGAACACATGCTCTTTTGTTAAGAGTTAATTCGAAGAAAATGTCAAATTAATTGAACTACAAGAATTAATTAAAAAAATCACTTCTTTGAAAGAAAATCTTGTTGCTTATAAATGAACTCGTTTTCCACCTTTAAGAACTCTTTCTACTGTGCAACAACAATTGGTAAATACACAAATTAATTGTACGCCATATGTGTAATTACAGTATTCTAGCAAAAGTTTGGCCGTTTATAATCCACTTGATATAGCGAGGGAGAGTGAGAGAGCTGAAATAGACCCGAGAACCGAGCTTCCCAACACAAAGGACAGAGAATAAGAGAATCGCAGCAATGATCGAGACGGCCCTCGAGCAAATTGACTTTATAGAAAGAGGAGTCGTATTTCATTTCATTGTCAGGCAGGGAGAATGTGGGGCGCGTTGAATTTGCCGATGAATTCTTTCGAGTGCATGTGATTTGTTTCTTGCACAACAAGAGGTGCATAGGTTTTGTTAGTTCTTGGAATGTGCAATAATAGTGGTATTATTGTGAGCTCTCGTCACTCCCGCACAAATGCTTCTCAAATGGTGATACACGCTGTGGGTGTTATGTGTTAATATATGCATACTTTCTCTGTAAGTGTATCAAGGAAAAACTTCGTGGGAGTGTATCAAAAAATTACCCTTGATTTTTAATGATTTTTCAATATAGTTGGTTGCTATCCAAATTTATTAGAAATTACCTATGTACCATGTTTTGATACCAGAAATGAATAATTTAATGTAGTTAATGAGTAAGTTGAAATTACGAGAAACTAAACTTCTAAATGCATACTTCAAATTTGGAAATTTTCATTTTGATTGAACTTGTAATTTATTTATAATGATTTTTCAAACTCTCCCGCATATGCAAGAACTTCTTTTCGACAAAACTGCTCATTAATTTTTTTATCTTATCAAACATCAAATTTAACGATATCGAAATGACCTCAAATTTTAATATATTGTTTACTCATATATCCACTTAAAATCCGGAGAGTATCATTATGATATATTTAGTATTTTAAATTTAATAAATATTCAAATACCCAATGCTGCTATTATGGTTTCATATGCAAACTTTGACTTATATAGTTTTATCATGCGTGAGCATCCCAACGTAGAGTTGTCCAAATGACTTGGAAATTTTGAGTATGTGGTGCATTGACATGTCTAATTATGTTTTATAAGTTTTCATAACATTCAAAATAGTATTGAATTAAAGAAAATCTTAAACTAATCAAGTTGTCACAATGTTTCCTATTAAATTTGATTAACAATAAATTTGCTAACTTGCAATACTTTTTCAAAAGGAAAAAAATATGTGTCCACACTCGTGGTCATAAGTGGTATAATAAAGTTCCAAAGGCATAAATTTTTTTTTCATTATATTTGAGATCATTCTTCAAGGTTAGTCTTTTTTTTTTTTATCTTTTTTATTGGAACCGATTTAACTTAAATAT